>OZ018323.1:125472889-125717889 GCA_963969495.1 Ceratothoa steindachneri
AATATGAAATAATATGGTGAAATAATAATATAGTATCTATGATGCACTGTGAATTAGGGGCTGCAATGAGAAGTAAATATAATTAGGACCTACTCTCGTATGGTCATTTGCAAAGAATTGTGAGATAAAGTGGAATTAACTAAGTATGATTTGTTTGGAGGTAAATGACTAATTGTAGAAGGAATGATTACCGACGTTTATACGAAGAGTGGCTTGAGTCGAATGTGAAAGAATAGTGTGCTATTTGGTCGAGCTAAAAGCGTATGTTTGTTTTGTGTGTGAAATTTTAAGAGATGTGGTTTGGAACAGTATTACGTTAAATGAATTATTTAATTATTAAGTGTAATATAAAATGATTTAATTTACAAAAGTTAGGTAAAATAATGGAAAGATTAAATTGACAGAGTTAAGTAAAAATAATTAGACGATTAAAATAACCAAGTTAAAGTATTGCATAATATGAATTTTACATAATAATTGATGTATATATATATATATATATATATATATATATATATATATATATATATATATATATATATATATATATATAAGTTTCCCAGGAGGTTTTTATTATAGGAATGCCACCAGTTCGGCCGACCCCCTCTTCGGACTTGGACCCATCCGTATACACTGGCACGGTTCCAACATGACATGAGGTGTGCTCCAAAAAGGTCGAACGTAATACACCCGGCGCTGTACAAGATTTGGGAGCAGAGGCGTAGCGACAAATAGCCAAATGTGGTACCCCCCAGGGTGGCCTACTGGGCAGAACTAGGGGCGTTACCGTCCTGAGTGCTATACCTAGCTCTCGAAGGAGTTTCTTGGCCCTAATCCCAAATTGCTTAGGCTGTGACTGGCGTCTCTCGGCGGCATAGGCGCCGTCGAAATCAGCTGCGGATGCAGTGAGAGCTGTTGGCGACTGAGTGAAACGCCGGGCTCGCGCGTACAGGCGAGTGATGCACTGTACGCGGCGTAGATGGAGTTGCATATCCCTAGCATCGACCACCAGGCTCTCAATGGGGGAAGTGCGGAAGGCACAGGTCGCAAGGCGAAGGCCGGTGTTGTGGATCGAGTCCACCTTCCGCGATAAACGCTCGGCTGTGGATGCATAAAATTCGAAACCGTAGGCGAGCTTCGAACGATCAAAGGATCGATAAAAAAGTAAGGCAGTAGCCCTATCAGCACCCCAAGCGCTGTACGTCACGGAACGGAGAATATCCATGGCGCGGGTACAAGAGACCCTAAGACTGCGAATATGACCCTCCCAGGTGAGGCGTCGGTCAAATACAAGACCAAGGAAACGGTGCGATTCCACCACTTGCATGCGGACCCCATTAAGAAACAAATCTGGATCGGAGTGGAGCCGTGGATGGCGGCAGAAGTGCACCACCTTAGTCTTGTCCAAATAAAACCGAAACCTGTGCGCTTCGGCATAGTGAGAGACGCGGTTAATTGCCTGTTGGGGTCGACGCTCCAGAGTTGGCATCTGGGCCGTGCCAAAAGAGATCGAAATGTCGTCCACGTATAGAGTAGCGAGAACATCTTCCGATAACACCGAGGTGATGCCGTTGATGCTCAGGGCAACGAGTGTGATTCTGTGGACACTTCCCTGTGGAACACCCACTTCCTGCTCCATTGAGCCGGAGAAGGCTCCCCCCCACCCGTACCCGGGATCGACGATCTCGCAAAAATTCAGATATAAACATTGGGAGGCGGTCCCTCGCCCCCATCATGTGGAGAGTTTCCATGATACCGTATCACCATGTGGTATCATAGGCCTTTTCCAGATCAAGAAACACCGTGGCGTAGTGCTGCCTAAGAAGGAAGGCCTCGCAGACCGCATTTTCCAGGCAGAGCAGAGCATCCGACGTGGAGTGGAACTTGCGGAAGCCGCACTGTGCAGAAGACAGATGGCCTTCGCTGTCCAGGAAAAAAAGGCCAATCAAATATTTACCAATTTCTCCAGCAACTTGCACACGCAAGAGGTTAAAGAGGTTGGGCGGAAACCGGCCAGAGTAGAGTAATCTCTCCCCGGTTTGCGAAAGGCGAGCACAGTAGCGATTCGCCACGAATCTGGGAAGAGACCCTCCACCCAGATCCTGTTGAACAAATCTAACAGAAAGGCCATGCCTCGCTCACCCAGGTGTCGAAGCATGTCGTACGGGACATCGTGCGGACCATGGGCGGTGTCCGCGCACCAAGCAAGAGCGGAAAGCAACTCACTCAGAGTAAACCTGTCGTTGAAGGGTTCTCCGCCTCTGGAGTTAAAGTCTAGTTGGCAGCCTTCCGCGACATCACGACGTGCATTGAATGCTGGTGGGTCAGCATCCCGGGTAGAGAATGCGGAGAAAGCGGTCGTGGGGTCCGAGATTGCGGTCACATTCTCCTGGAGAACGGGAGGAAAGTCCTGCGAGAACTTGCCCCGAATCCTTTTGACTCGCTTCCACACCTGTGCTAGAGGGGTCTTTCCATTAAGTGAAGACACGTATACCCGCCAAGAAGAGTGGCGGGCGTGCTTCGAAATATACCGGAACCTAGCCCTAGCCCAACGAAATTCAGCGACAGTAAAATCGTGTTAGCGGTGCTTATAGCACATGTAGGCATAACGCTTCTGTTTGAGGGCTGCCTCACACTCGGCCGACCACCCCGGGAGTGGTGGGCGTGCAAAACGGCCAGACGTTCTGGGAATAGTAGTCAGGCCCGGGGCGATGAAGTTACCGGAGAAGAACTCAACGGCCTCATTTGCTGACCTAAACTCCTTGACTGAGATAGAGAATTCAGTCATTTCCTGAAATGCAGGCCACCGCGCACGCGCCAAGAACCACCGAGGTGGGCTCTCAGGCGGCAGTTGCCCTGAAAATGATATATAATGGAAAAGTGATCACTACCATGGATATCATCGACCACCCCCCAATCAAAATCAGGCTGTGCATCCGAAGAGCACAGAGATAGGTCAAGGCAAGAAAATGAAGCGGTTCTCGGAAAGTGATGCGTAAACTCATCCACGTTTAAAACACACATCTCAAGCTCTTCGATCAGATCGGCAAATACTTGTCCCCTGGGATTTATTGAGTAATCTTCCCAGAGAGGATGCCTGCCGTTCAGATCTCCAAGCAAGAGAAAGGGATGCGGCAACCATGCCACGACGCGGTGGAAGTTTCCCGCGTCGAAGTAATCTGACGGTGGAATGTACTCAGAAATGATATTATACCTCCCATCGAGGTGAAGCTGCACAACCACTGCCTGAAAGGAGGTATCTAAAGTGAAAAGAAGAACGGAGACATCATGCCAGGTGTAAACCGCGCACCCCATCAGCTCGTCCCCCATCTCGTGGTGGTGGGGTCGCAAAACCCATATACCCCGGGAGGTAGGGCAGGGGGCACGCGCCTAGCATGGTCTTCTGCAGAAAAATAGCTAACGGGAAACGAGACACGACGAGCCTCCACAGCTCCTCTCAGTTGGCCCGGAGTCCACGGCAATTCTATTGAATGAATATACCCTCCAGGCCTGGGCTCGGAGGAGACGCAAGGGCCCTCTTAGAACAGAAGACCTTCACGGGCATATCTGTACGCTTCCCGGACGCCGTTTGCCGGAGAATGCGCTGTCACCTTCGAGGACTTATTTGGGGAGGTTGGGCTCGCCATGCGAGTCTTTCCCTCCCTCCACCTCGAAACCTTAGGCGGGCTTTGCAGCTTCGGAGGCGGGGGCCTCTCTTTTCGAGGACCCACCGTCTCTGACCCACTCAGCCTACCACTAGGCGTGGTCGAAGGAGCCAAAGCTCGTTTGTTGCTGTCCTCCTTTTTTGGGGACGGCTTTAGGAACCCCAGAAGATGGCCTAGCGACCAACTTCAGAGGTGTTGCCTCCTTTGAGTCTAACGACTCGGTGGAGGCGCGTGCCCGTTTCGCCTTGGGTGAGGCGACAGTGACCGATTCGCAGGCGGCACAGCACAACTTTATGCCATCTGGTGGGAGAGTATAACGATGGCCACGGGGAAGCGTTTTCCTTGAGTTAGAGTAGGTGAGGATGACCATACAAGTTCCAATATCGTTCCCATTCTTCTCTTACCAATTTACATATGATAAGGATGTAGTTTCTGTGAAAGATCGGTGATTGAGGTATGGACGATGCAGTATGGAGGGCGGCCTTCTTTGCTTCTAGCTCAGCCGTTTCATTTCCCTGGATGTTTGAATGTCCGGGGAGCCAGCAGAATGATATGTAAGGTTTCTACGATTTCTATGGCTACAGGGTGTCGGGGATGGGGGGAAACAATCGCTGAAGGGAAGTCAGCGCACTCATAGAATCCGAAAATTTTGTATATAACCGTGGTGAATGGAGACCGAGGGTACGCAAGGCTATTTTTATGGCAACGAGCTCTGCTGAGAAGACAGATGTTGTAGGCTGTAGGGTGGAGCGTAAGGTATGAGAGGGAAGGACAGCAGCTCATCCAGTCCCTGTATCAGTTTTCGATCCGTCAGTGTAAATAGGAGTTCCACCGGTGTGAGTTTCTGCATGTTCTTGAAACATGGCGCGTTGAGCTGCAGTTGGTATTTGATCATTGGGGCCTCTCAAGAAAGGTTCACAGAATTTAGTACTCCTGCGGGTCCGTGGGGGTAGCGTTGGTGGTCTTTCCACCACAACTGAGAGGTGTCTAAGCTCGAGTTTTTCTAAAAGCTGTGCTATACACAGTGTATATGAATAAAAGGTACGAGGGCGAGTCTCTGGTGGAGGGGATGTGGAGCAGAGAATTCGAGCGAGTTTAGATCGCATACGGAAGGATATGATGTAGAATCAGAGGCAGTATTATAGTATTTGGTTATTAATGGGATTTATTTTTGGTTAATAAATCAGCCTAAATAGCGTTTCAAAAACCATTACCATAATTTTTTTTATGAAAGTAATCTGTTAATGTTTAGGCCTAAGACTAAAGCGAAATAAATTTTGAACTTCTGAACTAGGTTTTAAGAAAAACAATTAAATAAATATAAATATATTCACAGAATCAACGAATGCACAATGAGATAAATTGGATTAGGTATACAATGTAAGATATGGTAAAATATTATTTAAAGTAACAAGATATAATTTAAGATGTGAAGTGAAATAAATATGAAATAAAAGATGACTACGATAGACTGTTAATTCGGGTCTGCAATACGAGAAGTAAATAGAATTAGGACCTACTCTCGTATGGCAGTTTGCAGAGAATTGTGAGAAGATGTGAAATTAAACTAAATATGATTTGTTTGGAGGTAAATGACTAATTGTAGAAGGAATGATTACCGACCTTTATGCAGAGAATGGCGAGAGTCGAATGGGCTATACTCGTGTTCCATTTGGTTGAGCTGAAAGCGTGTGTTTGTTTGTGTGTGCGTAGATGTTATTTGAACCAGTAGTACGTTAAATGAATTCAGTTTTTCGTCACAAGATATTTGAATTATTGAAGGTTACATAAAATAATTGAATTGTAAAAAGTTATGAATAAATTAATAGAATGATTGTATTGACAAAAAAGTTAATTAAAATAAATGAATTAATTAATTATTAAGTTGTACATAATTTGCATGAATTATTTAAATGATAAAAGTTAAGTAAAAAGAGTTGAATTTTATACATAATAAATGATGATATATATATATATATATATATATATATATATATATATATATATATATATATATATTAAGTTTCCCAGGAGGATTTTACTATAGGAATGCCCAGAGGGCATTGCTATAGTATTCATTACGGCGAGATGAAAGAGGGAGGAATCCTGTTTCAGCATTAAGATAGAACAAGGGAAGACTTGAATGCCCTTGTAGCCAGGCGCAGGCCTCTGTAATGCAGCGGGTTTAGTTTATTTAGCATGCTTTTGGAAGCAGAGGCATACATGTAGCAGCCGTAGTCGAGCTTTGAAAGTAATAGTGACTTTGAAAGTAATAGTGACCTGTGGATCTCGAGGATGGAGCGGGGTCAGCTTCCCAGTGTAGTTTTGATAGAGGCCATAAGGACAAGTACAGGAGCGTATCTTCTCACGGGGTCTTCAATATGATATAACCATGTCATACGCTGGTCAAATATAAGGCCTAGGAATTTAGTATGGGTGGTGAATTTGATCGGCGAGCCAGAAATATTAAGGCTTATCCTAGGAATCGATTTGCGTCGGGTAAATATAACTGCCTTTGTTTTGGGGTGGGAGATGGTGAATCCGGTCGATTAGGCATGAGCCCCTATGGAATTCACGGCTTGCTGGAGCAAGTTGATAGCCATCGCCGCGGACGAGCTCGTCACCCAGATGGCAATGTCGTCTACATAAAATGGGCAGTGTACAGGTGATAATGTTTTGAGAAAGCATTGATCGCAATTACAAAGAGAAAAGTGCTAAGCACGCTTCCTTCGGGGAGTCCCTCATATTGTACAAGCTTTGTAGAGCGAGCGCCTCTGAGATCGACACAGAAAGAGGGGTCTTTTAAGAAGTTTTGTATAAACAGAGCCAAAGGGTTCGCGAACTCTCATATCGTATAGCTGCTGTAGAATCAAACGCCACCAGACTGTGTCATATGCTTTTTCTAAATCGAAGAAGATTGCGGTGACAAACTTTCCTAGAGAAAGCATGGCCAATGTCATAGTCAAGTAGGGTAAGAGTTTAGAGTGTGGAACGATTTGGGCGAAACCCAAATTGGGACGGAGAGAGAAGCTCCTGTTCTTCAAGGTACCACATCAGGCGGGTGTTCACCATGCATTCGAGCAACTTGCATATACATGAGGTAAGGGCAATTGACCGATAATTTGTTGGGTTGGAAGTCTTTTCCTGGCTTGAGAAAAGGGAAGATGATGCTGTGGCGCCATTCTTGGGGAAAAGTTCCAGAGGAAATATTATTAAAAAATGTTAAGAGGCACTGGAGGGCATTTGCATAAGCATGTTGGATGAGGGTGTATGATATTAAATCTTCTGAAGGGGTAGTTCTTACACGATGAGAGTGTCTCCTGGAATTCTTTCATCAAAGCAGTTTTCTAGAGGTCTTGAACTTTAGTGGTTGCGATTCCATTAATGCTTTGTGGCGAGTGAATTTGGAGAGGAGGGGTCCATGGGAGATTGAGCCGAGATTATTCGCAATAAGCTGTGCAACGTCCTAAGGAGCACTGACGAGGTTGTCATTGTGACGGAGGATGGGGAAGTGTGGGTGTCGGGACGAGCCGCGGATTTTATGTATTCTTCGCCAAACCTTGGCTAGAGGGATGCGGGAAAAAATAGAGCATGTGTATTGGATCCATGAGTGGCGCTTTGCCTGACAGAAGGTCCAGGGGGCCAGGGCGAATTGTCTTTTATAGCTGATGTATTTAGACGTGCTGGGATTATCTCGGAGGTCCGATGCAGCCTATTTCGTTCACGCTTAGCGGTGCTACAGTCTTTATTCCACCAGGTGACCGAAGGTTTGAGTTAAATATTGCGTAGTGGAACATGTTTGTGAGCTGTTGCTGAAAAAAGCTGCACAAAGTTTTAAGCATGATGTGTCTTGCGTTGTATCATCAGACATAGTTATCGAAGACGATGATGTTAAGAAGGATTCCAAGTCGGCCTTCTGATAAACCCAATACGGTCTTGGGCAGATTGGGGATAATGGTCACTTCCACACAGATCATCAAATACTCTGAAGAAGTGATCAGGCGGGAAGTCAGTTGAGCACAAACAGAAATCTATGTGGGTAAAGGAGTCTGTCTGAGGATGATAATGGGTAGGGGCTTCGTCGTTGATGACTTGTAGGTTTTGTTGTAAGACTACGTCTAGTACGACATGTTCTTTGCTGTTGTTTATGGTGTCGTACCAGTACTGGTTACGAGCATTAAATTTTCCAGTTAAAAGGAATGGTTTTGGGAGTTGGGAGACAAGTTCACTCAGGAGGGCAAAGGTGATTGGCTTGGAGGGTGGTAGGTATATTGAACACAAAGTTAAGAGCGTAGATCGGTGGTGAACAGCGAGGGCATTAAGGTTTGTGCGGAGGGAGATATTGGTAAACGGTATATCCGTGCGGACCAAGATGAGGTTGCCATAAAATTGGGGATGTAGAAGGCTGACCTGGGTGTAGCCGGCAGGAGAAAAGTAAGAGGGATCTTGGAGCTTCGTTTCACTGAGGCAAATCACTTCAGGAAGAAACTGTTTTAAGAGGGCCTGCAGCGAGCCGTAATTGACTCTTAGTCCCCAGATATTCCATGTTAGGCAGAAAGTTGATGGCGTTAGAGCGTTAAAGGGTAAGTTGCACGAAGGGGCGGGAGTATGGTTCAATCGTTTTGGTCGGGGCGTATTCAGAGAGGGGGCTGTACGTTATCTGTGGGTACATCATGAGCGTTGGTTAAAGGGTTTGCTGGTGATTGGTGGGTAGTTTCCTTGGTGGTCGTAGAAGAGTTTGGAGATGATGTCGGGTCGTAGGAAGCTAAATTAGCAGCTGTACAACCGCGAGGTAGATCATAATCTGTAATCAGGGAGTGGCGGTTAGGTAGGACGAGGGGCATAAAGCAAGGTGATGAGTCGGCCAAGTAATCACACGATTATCAGGGTCAGTAGTTGGGGTTGTTTCTGCGGTTTTATTTAAGCATGGTGATATCAGGGTATTCTTGTCTATACAGTGATGGTCTGGCGGACCGATTCCATGTAGCTTAGAGAGCGAGAACTCTACAAGATCTCTCTCGTCGGGTGAAGGTATTTTTTCGGACATACTTTGCGAGGTATATGATTTAATGTCGTAAAGCCACGTTTCATCTGAAAAGCTCATTGCTCCCGGGAAGCGTGGGGACATCGTCCTCGAGTCGGGTGCGTTTGTCGTTGCAGGGGGTTAGAGAGGAAGAATCGGAGAGAGAAGGTAAAGAGCGCTTACAGCCTCCACCTACCTCGATTGATCCGCGGTGGGCTAAAGATTTCACTATCAGGAGTAACATTGGGCAGCGATAATCTGCGGTGAAGGGGGGCGGGCAACGGCTAACTCTGAGTAAGGACAGTTTCCGGATTTATCGGGTCATCAGTAGAAACGGTGGCCTGAGTAGTTGGGCGATCGCCAAGGTCATCATCGACTGGGATGGCTGAGGGTTCAGTTGCTGGTGACGCATGGGCAAGTTCACTATTTGATGCCTACAGAGGGGAGTGAGGTGATCGAGTTCGGAGTCTTCCCTTTCGATGTCTCTTCTTGCGATTGGGAGGTGACTCGGATCTTGAAGATAGTTGTACCACATGTACTTCGGTTGACAGTGGCACTCTTCGACGGGGAGAGATGGGCCGTGCTCCATTAAGACTGGGAGACAACATTGCCTCTTCCATTACTTCGCCTTGCTGCGGAGGTGTAGCTTGATGCGTGTGCTGCTTCAAGGGATTTTTTTTTTTTTTTTTTTTTTTAAGAGCTCATCTGGCGACTGCCTACTTGGGCATTAGTCGCCGTATTAAAAGGGCTTCAAGGGAATGATAACCGTTCTCGCTAGAGATACTGTGATCGGATGGTTCGCACGGAGTGCCGATGTACTAGCTTTGGGTTGAGCGACGAGAATGTTAGGAGAACCACTCGTCACAGCGGAAAAGGTGCTTGTTGACAACGTGATGCCTTCTTCACGCATGTCTATTTTCACTTGACGTCTAGATATGCCAGATCGTAGGGAGCGAACGCGGATCTCCTTATGGTAGAGGTAGTGAGGGCACTTCTTGTGGCGGGTATGATGTGGGCCGCCATAGTTCAGGCATTGCGTCTCTTCTGTGCAATCTGGGGCATTGTGTCCCAATTTTCCATATCGGAAGCAAGGGTTCTCGCTCTTACAAGATTTTGAGTGGGCAAATCTGTGGCAGTTACGGAACTGGAGTGGGGTAGGGTGTTCTTCTTGGACTCGTATGCGTGTTCCTGCAAATTTTATAAACGGTGGTATCGTTTTCTGTTTTAGGGTTACCTTAGCAACCCTAAATGAGGGTGGAGGAACAAGATGTTTTTTTGAAAATACTAATCGACTCAACATTGTGGTGTTGGACTGTGAAAACTTCTTTAATGACGGAAGAGATGAATTCATCTGTAGCATCAGGTCCTGTGAAGAAGTTATCTACTAGGACTGCAATTCCTGATATTAAATTCATTTCTGTCACTGGCGCAGATTTTTAGAGCGCCGAGATATTGTAGGCTGAGCAGGCGTTCGGAAAATGACTCTGTGGTAGCGCGGACTATTACTTTTGCGCATGAGTCAGCGATTGAGAAGTCAGGGGTGGCCTTAGGGAAAATTTCTTTTAAAGCGTGGTACGTGTGTAAACCACAGACCTTTTGTTCTTCTGGAACACGTAATGATATATAGCGAGACTAAGAGGGAGCTAGGATGCTATGTAGGTTTGTCGTCGGAAGTTAGGGTGTTGTTGAGCACGAGAAGGTTGAGTAAATTGCGAGGGGGCGACCTCGAAGTGATTGCTGCGACACTTTCCGTTTGAGGGCGAGATAGAGGCTGTCGCGTAGGTCTCGAACTCGCCTGGTCCGAAGAATGGTCCATGAGCATATCCGGTGGAGGAGCAGGGGTCGGGTTTTTTAAAATTTCCATCAATGGGTATGGGGACCCTGTTCTTATTGCGGGATGCAAACGCTAATCACCCCACGCAGTAGCTCGCGCTGCGAGGGGTGAATACGGGGCTGGCAAAGCCGGCAGCCACCATTCGGGGCCACACCTCCCGCCCAGTGGCCAGGCAGCCCATCAGTATGGCGGCTCCACCTTGGGCTCGGCGAAGAATTGATAGTTCGTCGAGATAAAGAAAGGTGGTGTGAAGTGAAGAGGATGGGGGTGGGGAAGGAGCAGGTTTTCAAAAACCAACCACCCCAAACCGGAGCTCAGGGGTGAGAGGGCGTTGTCCTACTCCCTCTCAGCCCCGATCCGGAATAGTTGACTGAGGGAGCTGGTCGGCATCCACCCTGTGAAATTAGAGGCCGACCAGAGAAAATTGTGGAAGAGTGTGTGGAAAGTGAGGATGTAGGGTAAGAAAGAAGGCTTTCAGAAGGAAGGAAGAGAGGCCAAGCTGGAGCCGGAGGGAGCGCTGCATTCCGTCAGCACGGCGGCCAGGATGGCCAATCGCTGCGCCCCTTACGGGGATTAAAAAGGGAAGGATGGTGTAATCAATGAACTACACAATGACTGAGCCTTTTAGTGGTAACATTTTTACTTCCATCACACTTCACAAAGTATACACCAACTTCAAGAATGTAAGAAAACAATGTTTAATGATGAGTTTGCCAGCTTCCTCACTACCATAAAAAAACTATCACATTATCTACTTAATTAGACATGCTTGCACTTTCCAAGCTTTTTAACGCGAGTATCAATCTAATGACACTTTTTCCCCTTTCATACTTCAATGCAGCTGATCTAAATGATTTGCATTACACTTACTTACTATACATCATATGATCTTATCAAACCAAAATTGACAGTAAACCAAAAAGTCCTCAAGCTGACCCAATTTTAAGTACATGCAGTGATTGAAGTGACTTTTAACAGGTTGAAACACCCATTTTAGTGACCAAATTTTGGTAGGGGGTATATTCAATATTTCACACTGAATAGTGCAGTTTGGCAAAACACTTCAATTTTGATTGAAGTGATGGCTGTTGTGAACTAAGTCCGTCGTTATTTCAGATGGTGTTTGAACACAGCTGAGATTTACGTTGTATTTATGAGCACAAATTACTGCTGCCAACTGAATAGGGATGTTTTAGGGGTTGGTAGGATTCGTCAATACAGATTGAGACCACATGCCTCCCAGGCACCATGGCCAAACCAAGCACGCGAGGTTCCTCTTCTCTTCCATCATCTGAAGTAGAAATAATTTTAAAAGATAAAGATTCAAAAACAATGAAGATAAGTGGTGTGCTAGAATAACCCGAGATAAGTGAGTGCGCTAGAATAACCCTAGGAAAGTTCTATGGAACAAGAGGGCAATGGGATTAAATATAAGTAATAGGGGACAAAAAGGAATACCAATTTGAAATAAGATTTAAGTGCAAGATGTAATTGCAAGTGCAGCTCTCTTTTAATGTCTTAGCCTGCAATGGAAAAACCAGTATCAAATAATAAAGGTAAGGAGGAGGCATTTGTGAAGGTGACATTCCCAGGCTCAGCCAAAATGTTGCCAAAGTGGCTGGTGAAAATGCAAGACCACTTAGACGGTATCTACATCATGCACACCCTCCTCTCCCACTATTTACTGCATAATTATTATATATATTTTTTTATTTAAGGGCGTTCATCTGGTAACTGGCACCGAGGGCATACTTGCCGAAATCTAAGAGTCTATTGGTTAGGATATATTAAAAAATAAAATGACCAACAAAACAATAAAAAAAAACTTCAAAGGCAAGTTCCAACATCGGGGAGGTCAATGCACATGGCCATTCATCCATCACCAAAGATAATCAAATAGTCCACAAGTCTGTGCAAAAGAACCCGTCCCAAGTACGAGGGACAGGTAGGAGCAACCCCGCTCATAGTGCACAAAGATCACCAAGATTGAGACATTCAACAAAAATGTGCTTTACAGTTGCAGACGAGCACTCCATGAAATGGAGGTGCGTCCCGCAAGGGTTTCCTAATTCAAAGACGACAGAAAGCGCCCTGAAGCCATCTCGGCAAGCATAGCGGAATGGCACGCAACTGTAAGTTCCACATGGTCGTCTTCCATTTTCTTTGCCAGGCAGCCCAGAGGGCGACCATGATTCCTGCCATATAGTCGGTGTGAGGAAGAATGAAATGCTAGTCTGGTTGCCCATTTCCTGCAATTCTTAAATGTCCAGGAACCCAGCAGAATATAATCTTGAATTTGGCCCGCCTCATGTGTCATCAATTGAAAACAAAACAAAGGAAACTGTGCAAATCCACCACTTCCAGGCAAACAATGTTTAGTAATAAGTCCTGGTTGGTGTGGACCTGTGGATGGTGGCAAACTCAACCACCTTAGTCTTAGCTAAAGAAAACCAAAAGCTGTGCGCTTTGGTATAGCCAGAGATGCGATTCAATGGCTGTTGGAATTGACATCTGGGTCACACTAAAAGAAATCAAAAGGCCATCCACATAGAGCATAGAGAAAACATCTTCCGGCAGCACTGAAGTGATAGTGTTGATTCTCAGGGCAAAGATTATTTGGGGGAAAGGCATCTGGCGACTGCCTACTTGAGCATAAGTCGCCGTACACAACACAGCCTACTAGTAGTCTATATTAAAAAAAACAAACAAATAACAACGATTAAAAAGGAAAATGCTATGAAAAAATAACAAGGCAAGAAGGAATCGCGCTCCGGGGTTGGCCCACCTCCCCCAACGCAGAAACATGCGAACTACAAAAACAAAAAAAAAGTAAATTAAGGGGAACCTCCTCCATGAAGTCGTAAAGTCCTTAAGTCAGTGTCCACGAATCCATCCCGAGTACAAGGGACAAGCGGTAGCGACTCCGCTCATCCCGATACCGGGACATTCAACGTGCACGAAGATCACCCAGACTGGGACATTCAACAAGAATGCGCCGAACAGTCCAGAGGACAGCGCAGTCTTCACAGTAAGGCGCAGGCGCGTGCTCCATCAAATGGCGGTGGGTCCCGCGAGTGTGCCCAATTCGGAGACGACAGAAAACGACCTGAAGCAGTCGCGGCATTGGAACAGTCGCGGCGCAATGGCACGCAACTTTAAGGTCCCTTCGACCGTCTCCCATCTTCTTTGCCCATCAGCCCAGAGAGTTGCTCGTATTCCTGCCATGTAATCGGTGTGAGGAAGAGCGAAACGCTGGTCTGGTTCCCCCAGACGTCGCGGACTCTTTGGCACCCTCATCGGCGAGCTCATTCCCCGCAATCCCTACATGTCCAGGACCACAGCAGAAGATAATCTCGACATCCACTCGGATCGCCAAAACCATGGAGTCACGTATATCGCTGTGGTAGGTCCATTTTTGTTTGCTTCAGCTCACCAGTGCCCAAGTTAATGCCCGCCTTTTGTTTCATCTTTTGGTGAAGGAGGGAGGACAAAGCTGCCTGGAAGCAGTGTGGGTCCGCCGTCTTTTGCTGAGGTCTGACGTCCCCCCCCCCCCCAGGCGAAATATATAAGAACAGGTTTTTGATGATTGATTGAAAACGGCCATTATAGTGAATGCACGAAAAGAAGTGGAGCTGGACGTAAAGCCAGGTACAATATGAGGGTGAGGGAGGGGAGAACATGTAACACCTTGAAAGAAGCAACAGGGGGGTAATTATGTTCCCCTTTTTTCAGCTCCTTTGGTCCCGCTGATCTTGTCCGTGAGTGAGGAGAAGGAAGAAGTCGAGTGCTAAGCCATCGGTGTGTGGCACAATTAAGGGGCCACAGCCAACTGTCCCCTTGGTCCCCCTTAAGAGAGAGAGACCGACCGCTCGAGTGCGCTTTCTTCCTCGCCCCACACTCAGGGAGAGCGAGTGAACCATCCCATAACATGCGAAAAAATGCCCCGGGGCAACATTAGTGACTATTAAACTAACTGAACCGGCTCAATTGGGGGTTTTGGGGTGGCCACAAGTGTTGGAGAGAGAGAGAGAGGTGGTAATAGTTTATATTTATGGTATTGCGCATATATTGATACTTATTGAGATATATTGAGTGATGTTGAAGTTGGAGCATCTATTTGTATATATTTTGTATTGTGCATTTTTCTTATATATGTGTACTGTTGGGTAATTAATTGTATTGGGTGGTGGATAAATATATGTTATTTTAATAAAAGAAAATAGGTATCTGTGTGTTTTGTCTCCTTCTGATCTGAGAGGCGCCTCCCGAGTGAGTGAGTGAGTGAGTGAGTGGACCTTGTGGCGGGTGGTTTCCGGGACCAGCCACTACATCGCGAACCAGGGGATGCGGAGATTCCAATGCCCGGAGAGAACTCAGGGCAGTTTGTGAGACGCTATAAATCATAATCTGGTCTCCGAACGGGTCACGCCGCTGAATTCAAATAGAGGATACACCGTGGAAACTGACCCCCTCTTGGAACTTGGAGCCATCCGTATACACGAAGTGTGCTCCAAAAAGGCAGAACGCAATACTCCCGGCGCTGTAGAAGCTTAGGGAGCAGAGGCGTGGGACAAATGGTCAAAGGTGATACCCTCAAAGGTGTCGTCCTGGGCAGAACCAGGGGCACCATCGGAACGAGAGCTATACCTAGATCTCGAAGGAGTTTCCTTACCCTAAAGCCGAAGGGCTTAGGGTATGACTTGCTTCTCTTGGCGGCATAGGCACCGTTGAGATCAGCTGCGAATGCAGTGAGAGGTGTTGGCGATTGAGGGAGGCTCCAGGCTCGCGTGTACAGGCAAGAAATACACTGTGCATGGCGCAGAGCGAGTGGCATCTCCCCAGCATCGCCAGGCAGATGCATACAACTCGCATCCGTAGTCGAGCTTCAAGCGAACGAAGGAGCGCACCCCATTTAGAAACAAGTCTGGTTCCGGGTAGAGACGTGGAATGCGGCAGAAGTGCATCACCTTAGTCTTGGCCAAGGAAAACCGAAGGCTGAACACTTTGGCGTAACAAGAGACGCGGTTCAATGCCTCTTGGAGTCAACGCTCCAGAGATGGCATCTAGGCTGCGCCAAAAGAGATCGAAAGGTCGTCCACGTAGAGCGTAGCGAGAACATCTTCTAGCAGCACCGAGGTGATGCCGTTGATGCTCAGAGCAAAGTGTGACACTGAGGACACTTCCCTGCACGACACCCTCTTCCTGCTCATTTGGGCCGGAGAGGGCTCCTCCCACTGTAGCGGGCCAAAAATCTAGACTAAGACTAGCTCTTTCCCAGACAGATCCATACTATCACATTCAATCTCATCATCATGCACTTTACCTCTCTCTCTGCACAGTTCATACACTGGATGACTCACCAGGTAGTCGGGAGGTTCTCTCCATCTCCTTAACTGACTTTGATGAGCACGCACTCTCTCAGTCATACCGTCATTCAAACTTTCCAAAACATACGTCACCCCATTTTCCCAAACTCTCACAACTCTATAAGGTCCATCAAACTTCTCACTCGTCTTTGACACATTCAACCTACCCTTCACTTCTTTCACCTTCAATACTTTCGCACTTAATTCAAATGAACGGAACTTTTCATGTGCCTCACGCCATACACTGCTCACTTTCACTCAAACGAAACCTATCTTTCACTCGCCTTTCAAAATTCATCACAAACTGACATGGGGACATTCCAATTGCACTATGCACAGTCGAATTATATGCCCACAACACTCTTCCCAGTCATTCACTGTCATACTCATCATTCTCAACATCTCACACAGGGTTCTTATAGTACGTTCAGCCAATCCATTTGAAGATGGTACATATGGAGTCATTCTCACATGCTCCATACCATTCTCTCTCAACATTTGCTCAAACACTTCTCCTACAAATTCAGGCTCATTATCACTCAGACATCTTCTAGGCTTCCATACACACATAGGAGAAAACAACTGCTCAACCAAGCGAGCAACAGTCACACTCCTTTATCTCTCACAGGTGCTGCATACACAAACAAACTTTTATGATCAACCATAACAACCATACTAACATTCCCAGCACTCGTACGCGGCAAAGACACACAATCAATCACTACCAATTCAAATGGTTCTTTCGCATCAACTTTCAACATCGGTGGTTTTATTTGCACACCTTGCACCTTTCGCTTCTGACACCTTTCACACGTAGTTGCAATATCATTCACAACCGTTCTCAAAAACTGATGGAACACACACTCCTTCATACACTTCCACAGCTTAAACTTACCCATATGCCAATAATTATCATGCACAACCTTCAACAGACCAATCATACCAACCAAGGACATCACAGGTACATACATATCATCACCACGCTTCACATGCCTCACAAAATATACAACATCCATACAAACAACAAAATCCTTAGCATACCTTTTAAAATCACTTAAACACTCAGGCCATTCATTCAAATCAATACGCGCCATTACACACCTCTTCAACTCACTGACAAAAGGACACATCTCTTGCATCTCTAGAATATCATCACTTAAAATCTCATTCTCATCATCAATGACCAACTTTCAGACTAACCTGTTCCCATGCCACTAGCAGTCACCTCAATACCAGTAAACACACTCCTCAAAACGCTACCATCTTTCCCTACATACAACTTATACACCCCATTTTACCAATCTTTCTCTCAATCTGATCACTCGCAGGATGCACAACCATACGATTCATTTTCATAAAATCATACCCCAAAATCACACCATACTCACTACTCACCTTATCAATCACAGAGAATTCACATTCATTCATCAACATACCATGCATTCAAACAGCTGACATTGTCATTCCAATCACAGGCACTCTCCTATTACCAATACCTACCAAACTACCCTTACAGTCAGAAAGGAGCGCTTCCTCGCTCACCTTGTCATATACATCTTTATACACCAAGCTCGTCTTGCATCCAGAATCTATTAAAGCCAAACACTCAATTCCATTCAATTCCACCTTCACACTCATGCTTCCTACCAGACAGCACTTTCACACTAGACAGACTTACCAACACATTACTCACACTCATGCACCCAGAGGATACTTAACCAGGTACCCTCTTACAAATCAGTTTCCCGCTTCAGACTTTCCATTCACACCTTGCGCTCTCAGTCTAATCCAACATTTTTCACTTGAATGTCCTTCCATCGCACAATAGCTACATACATTCCTCTGGTCATGACACATCCTTGCATAATGACCAGCCTTTCCACAATTACCACATGCATATTTCATACTTTCCCCAGCAGTTGCTCCACCATTCAATCTCAGGCAATCTTTCTTCAAATGGCCTCTTTCTTTACACTCGAAGTACTCTTTCACACTTTCCTGGCAATCCTTTATCATATGTCCTTTCTTACCACACCCAAAACATGCACCAGACGTCCACCTACATTCTGCCAACATATGACCTTTCCTTCCACACCGACGGCATTCCACAATCTTTCTCCCACCATTCGGCCTCTCGTTTGCTGGGACATACCTCAGTTTCTCTCTCATATATCCATTCCCACGCTTGAAATTCATCTGCCCCCTTCCATTCGACCACCCTCCATTTACCCATCCATTGTGCTGGCCCAGGAAGTTTGACATCACTCCAGCTGGTGCAGCCTTCAGGGCATCCCTGTAGCTGACAAACTGCTGGGGTGGATGAAAGCTCCTGGGTTTCTTACCCCCAACATTCACACTGTACCATCCATCCTCTTCTATATCGCTTTCATCATCAAATCGTCCATCTTCTAACAGTTCCAACACATCCTCTCACATCAACTCTTCACCTGTCAGTCTCATTCTCTCCTTTCTCTTTCCACTCAGCCATTCACTCACCTTTCACGGGATCGTGTCCAAAAAACTTCCTCATCAGTGGTTTACATTCATTTACATCATCATCACCATACCTCTTTCTCGCCATACTCTCAAGCCTATGTGCATAAATGTTCACACTTTCACTCTTCCCCATTCGAGCCTTCTCAAATTCATTCACCCTTTTATACTTCACACTCTCTTTCATTCTATGCACCTGCCCAATCAATCTCTGCTTCACTACATCGTACCTCGGTTCTCCCACACTTGTAATCACGCAGAAAAACTCCAATACTTTTCCTTCCAAACATTCCCCCAAAACATTCATCCAGTATCCCTTATTCTCTGGGTACTTGGGCTTACAATATTGCTCAAATTCCCCGAAGAATTCTTCCACACTTTTCTCACCATGTAACCTAAACCTATCTATCTTTGGCACTTCCCTTATCAAAATACCCTTTCCCACATTCCCTTCACTCTCACTTAAGCTGCCTTCACTCTCACTCATACCAATCATACCATCACTCTCTCTTTTATCTGAGTACAATGAGTCCACACTCTTGCCTCATACCTTCCTATCCTTTCCCTTTGAACCAGACTTCCTTCTTCTCTTTCCTTCTCCGTCCTTCCTATCACTCATAATCACCCTATCCTCTCTAAACTCGCACACACTCACATTGATCCCATTAGTCTTATCCCCTTCAGTCGGAGCAGGGTTCAAGGTCGAGGATCCTGACCCCTTCATCATGTCATACAAGTCCTTCATCCGTTGGTCAACCTGCTTCTGTCTCTCGTCCATTTCTTTCATCCTCATGGGGTACGGGACATCGTCCGGACCATGGGTGGTGTCTGCACACAAAGCGAGAGCAGAGCGCAACTCACTCAGAGTAAACCTGCCGTTGAAGGGTTCTCCGCTTCTGGAGGTAAAGTCCAGTCGGCGGCCTTCCACAAAAATCACGATGGGCATTGAATGCTGGCAGAGTAGCATCTCGGGGAGAGAATGCAAGGGAAAGTGGTCATGAAGGATTCCGCCACAGACGCTGGGTCCAAGATTGCTGTCCCATTCTCTAGTGAGAACTTGCCCTGAATCCTTTTGAAGACATGTATGCCCACCAAGAAGAGGGGTGGGTGTGCTTAGAAATATACCTGAACCTAGCCCAAGCCCTACGAAATTCACCGACAGTGAACTCATTAGGGTGGCGCTTATAGCACATGTAGGCATAGCGCTTCTTTTTTTAGGTCTGTCTCATACTCGCCTGACCACCACTGGAGTGGTCGGTATGCGAAACGGCCAGACGTTCTAGGAATAGGAGTCAAACTCACAGTGATGAGGTTGCCGGATAAGAACTCAACAGCCTCATCTACGGACCTAAACTCCTTGACTGAGATAGAGAAATCAGTCATTTCCTGAAATGCAGACCAACGTACCCGCGCCAAGAAGCACCGGGGCGGGCGCTCAAGCGGAAGCTGCCCAGAAAATATTATTTGAATAGGAAAGTGATCATTACCATGGAAGTCATCGACCACCCCACACCCCAAATCAGGCTGTGCATCTGGAGAGCACAAAGATAGATTGAGGCAGAAAAATGAAGCAGTTCTCAAAGTGATGCGTAAACTCATCCACATTTAGGACACCTATCTCCAGCTCATTGATCAGGTTGACAAGGACTTTACCCCAGGGATTAATTGACTAGTCTCCCCAGAGGGGGTGTCTACCATTCGGATCTCCAAGCAAGAGAAAGGGCCTCAGCAACTGTGCCACGTCGAAGTCGGCTGACGTTGGAATATATGTGGAAATAACTGTATACCTCCTATTGAGGTGCAGCTGCACAGCTACTTACTGAAAGGAGGTATCTAAAACAAAGAGAAGAGTCAAGACCATACCGGGTGTAAATGGCGCATCCCTGTGTCCGGTCCCCATTCCGTGGTAGTGGGGTGACAAACCCTTATACCCTGGGAGAGTGGCCAAGGGGCACGCAACCAGCATGGTCTCCTGCAAAAAGATACCTAATGAGGAATGGGACGAGACGAGCCTCCACAGCTCCTCCCATTTGGCCAGGGGTCCACAGCAATTCTATGGAAGAAATATGCCCTTCAGGTCTAGCTCGGATGAGATGCGGGGGGTCCTCTTCAGCAATGGCCGTACGCTTCCTGGAGGCAGAACTCTGGGAGCTGTTGGCTGGAAAATGCGCTGTGCCACCAGCATTACCAGGAAAGCTCCAGGGGTGGGTAGAACCTGCAGAAGATTTCCGAATGGGCCAGGAGCAGAGGGCGTCTTTCTCAACATTGAGGCATAGGATGTCCTGGATGTGCCAGGACTAAGTCCTTAGCCTCGCAAAATGAGAGACGATCCTGAGCCTGAATGGCTAGGATTAGTTTCTCAAGGAGATACCCACCACATTGCTTTGAAGAAGTGGGGTGCGGCTCTTCGCAATTGACACACTTGGCCACACACAATTTGGACTTATCATGTGCAGCCTTGGAGGAACTTACACAGACTTTGGGTAATCCTGTCTTTGCTTGTTGGCAGGAGCGATAAGTATAGCCAAAGTGGCGACAGTAATAGTACCTCCACTGCAGTGGCAGAATACCTTCACACGGTGGTGATACCAAACAGCATGCACCAACTCTGGGAGCTTGTCACATTGAACGTGACGAAGAATGTAGGGTGGGTCTCAAGCCCCCTCCCTGTTTTCTCATCACACGCTTGACCTTGAATGCTCCATGGTCGGCCAGCTCTAAGACGATGTCATCTATGGAGTAGTCTATGAGTTTCCTTGAATAAACTACTCCTTTCACATAATTCATGGTAGAGTGCAGAGTCACACTCACAGGCGTGCCATGAAGTGTCTGAAGGGGACTAATCATGGCCGCCTCAGAGGGATTCGCCGCACTTGCCAAAAGGTTCCCCTCCAAGAAATGGTTCACCTTCGGCTCTCTACCAATCACACTAGCAGTAGAGCTCTCCTCTGATGGATCTTGTTGGCCTTAGCCAACATGCTGCCATCGGTGGAGAGAATAATGAGGAAACACTTGAAGCTAGCAGGCTCAAAAATGCTAGGTAGCCTCTGAATGAGGGGCCCCGACGTAATCGAGGCTCCGCTCTGCGCACTTTTGGTCTTTCCTGGGACTCCCCACATGGGGGAGCAATGGGGCCAGACATGCCGATCTTTGCTTGGTCGCTTACTGTCCCTGAGGCCCCAGCAGAAGGAGAGGAGCCCCGAGTCATCTTTTTCTTTCTAAGAGAGGATGGTGGGGAATGAAATCGCTTCTCCCCTTCACCAGCAGGAGGCCCTAGGTCAGATAGACTGCCCTCAGCAAGATCCTTCTCCGAGATGGAGTAGGTCTTGGCTTTCACAGGGGCACCAGCCAGAGGAGGAGATCCCTCATCTCCTTGTAGTCTTGGAGACCCGAGCCATCTAAGAAGGACCTTGCACAGGGGTGAACTCAGGTTTGTCCCCATGGAAGGTCCTACCATCTGGGGGGCTGGGTTGCCTCAGGGACCATGTCCATCTCAGGGATGGGGGCTCCATGTGGTCATCCCCCCCCATCCCCAGGACATCACAGGTTATATCGTCTTCAGTTGGGTAAGAGAGGGGGGCATATATGGTGACCCCCTATAAGCTCAAAATTAGGCATGCAAGTCTTTGGAGCCTCCTTCCCCTAAGGGGGTTGGCTCTATGATCAATTATGGGCCGCTTGCATTTCTTGGAAGTCCCCTTAGAAAGTAAATGCAGGGACTGCTGCTGGAAAGAGGGAGGCACCCCAGGGCACCTTCAGAGAAGGGGGTGAGAGGAGTCCCCTACACCTATAGGCAAATTAGAGGAGTAAGCCTCCTCTCTGGTTAAATAGTTTTGGAGGGTCCCCTGCAAGAGCATAGTGGAGCTGCCAGAAGGCGGCTCCATCGCTGGTGAAGGGGAAGTTTGATTTTTTTTCATCATCAGGCATAGGGACCCTATTTGTTATATGGGAAACAAATGCTAATAACCCCCTGCAGGAGCCCGCTCTGCAAGGGGTGAACATGGGGCCAGCAGAACCAGAACCAGCTGCAACCATTTAGGACCATAACTTTCCACCCAGTGGCCAGGCAGTTCCACCTTGGCCACGGCCTAAAATTGATAGAGATTGAAGGGAGAGAGGAAGGTATAGGTGGGGATGAAGCAGGTTGTTAAAAGCTCACTACCCCAAGCCGGAGCTCAGGGGTGAGGGGTCATTGTCCCCTCCTCCATCAGCCCCGATCCGGGATTGGATGGGTGAGAGGAAGCTGGTGGGTGTCTAACCTGTGAAATTAGAGGCTGACCAGAGAGTTGTGGGAGAGGTTGTAGGGAAAGTGAGAAAGTAGGGTAAAAGTGCAGGCTGTCTGAAAGAAGGAGAAGAGGCTAAGCTGAGGCTGGACGGGGCACTGAGTCCCATCAGCACGGCAGACAGGAAGCAAATTGCTGCGCATGGAAGTGTTATATGATTGAAGTACTTGGGGCCTTCTTCCCTGGGACTTACTAGATAAGGCTAAAACACAGCACCACATCATAGAATGTAGGGTCATATGGCATAAATAAATTGATGAGTAGATTTGTGCTTAAAAAGGAACAAAGGTGGGTGATGGCAGTTTGTTTTAATGGCATTGATAAGCACCAACCTAAATCAGCTAACAGAAGCCCTCAAGAAAAATAATTTGGATTAAGTTCTTTAGATTGTTTTCACCATTGGTCATTGTAAAACAAATTACCAGTGAAAAATAGTATTTGAAAAATGTTATACAAACTTTAATTTAATAAATCTATAAAAAGTAATAACCAACCATCAGGCTGCAAATGTTCTGTGCATGAAGCCAAAATTATATTGTTGTCTTTGTCAGTACATACAAATGTTCCAACAAGAATCCTCCCATCTGTCATTTCTACTTTCATATAACAATGAAGCCAGCTGCGTAATTTCCTTCTGCCTTCCGAATCCTGAAGAAAAGGTTTATAATCTTAGATTACTTACAAATATTTTAATCAAAGAAATGTATTTCTGGGTGGAAGAAATTCCATACTGTCTTCCATTATGTCATAAAAGGCAACAAAGCAGGATAGGGGCCACTGACCTGGGAAGTTATGCACCTAAAAGTTTGTCCTTGTGAACAATGATATTCAAGGGGTAAAGGATGGAGTTGTTGTATACCCCATCTAGTCATGCCAGTTAATGCACACCATCCTATTTTATCAGAAAGCAGTTCATACTAATGATGGTGAATATTTAGTCAGGACTCAAAAGTAATGTGAGAAAAGTATTTATTTTTCAGAACAAAACTAGGTTTGAAGCTTGTCACCTCATCTTTTGAGAAAAGACCCCAAATTAGTATTGTACAACCCCCAATTTTTTCTTCTTGCATTTCTTTCATTTAAACATTTGATAAGCATGTACAGTGTGCTTCTAAGTTGTATTCTGTATTGAATGTTTTTTCTCACATTGCTTTCATTAATTAAGTCATTTCTTCAGTGTGAACAGTATGCTTCTAAGGATTCTATGACTCATATATATACAATTTATTATATACTCACTGGTACAGATGGAGGTTTAGATAAGGGCTCTGGAGGCTTCTTAAATTTTTCTAGTTTATCCTTTTCTCTGTCTGCTTCTTCAGAGATATTTACTAAATTTTCTCTAAAATCTATATTATTTTTCATTTTATAATTAAAATATTCAATTCTATAGACTATCTCAAGAAGAAATGGAAGTGTACTAAAGTCTATGCTATTATATTTTGGGGAGTTGGAATATTGACAAAATATTTTTGTTAAATTAAAGAATATTATTTAATTTTTTGTTCTAAGTGGAATATTGCCCCTGGCCAAAATAAAAGTTATACATTCTTATATTTGTAAGAATACTTTTAGCTTTGATAGTTGCTTCCATTAGTCATGAAATGGTTTCAACAAAGTTTTGCAATGTCTCATTATTTATTTCCATCCACAATAGCAACAATTTCTGGCCAAGTTCTTACAATGTCAATCAATAGGAAAACTGTGTAATGTTTTATTCTATCATCACAGATTTTCTCAATGGGGTTCGGGTTGGGACATTTTAATAGCAAATATATGTGGAAAAAAATAACCTATGTGCTCCCTGAACCAATTTTTCATTTTATTTCAATGGATCTTGGATGATGGAATTCCATCAGGAGAGTAAAACTCCATTGATGAGACCACTAATCATCGACTGCATTCTAGATACTCAATAGAGTTCATGTTGCCATACAATGTTGATGATCCAAGACCTAACCAAGTGAAATATCCACAGACCACAACACTATCTCCAGATACATGCACAGTAAGCCTATTCTTACTAATGAGTCCATCATTTTAGAATATGAATATATGTAGATTTATCAGACCACACCATTTATTTGCACTGCTCCATAGTTCAATCGTTGTGTTGTTCTACCAAAGTGTAAATTTGTATGTCCTTAGGCTGGAAAAATGTGAAAAAGATGTGCTGTGGAAAGACTCTTAAAAAACATTGGTGAAACGGAAAGCGCTAACAGATAAACGGAAAGCACTAACAGATAAAAAGGAAGCGGTAGACTTAAAACAACTTCAGAACCAAGAAATGTGAATTACATTAATGATAACATCTTCTCTCAAGAAGTTAAACAAGGAAGTCATTTATCACAAGGCACTTGAATAGTGGAAGAAGTTCTGTACAGTACAAGCAAAATAAGTGAATCTTGGCAAGAAATTGGCATTAATGAAATATAAAAAAGTTTGTATGGTAAAAAAGACTTAAGATTAGTGATTCCTCTCTCAAAGTGGTGGTCCAATCAATCATTTACTGTAGATAGGTTAAATTTCTGATTATTTCTATAAATTCAATATTTGTTTTTTTTACCCATGTTGTTATTTTTGTCAAGTGCAAGAAAACTATAAAAGATATCTAAATTCCATTTTTTGCATTCAAAAAGGGAAGATTGAAAGTATCATGCATATGAAAAGTGTCATGAATAGGAAGGTGGTTACTGATATATTAATTTTTAAAAAATGAGTCATTTTGGGGGGTGCCACCGAAAATATATATATATGTGTGTATGCAGGAAAAAAAGTGTTGGCCTGAGACATCTGTCATCTTCAATCGCTGGCAAATTAATGAATACAGAAAGATGTTTAGCCTAACGACATACAAATTTACAACTTAGAATGTAATTAGGAGGGGCAGGGGTATGGAATGGTAGCATTTTTTATCAGAGGCCAGGCAGGTCTACTGCTTATTCAAGGGATTAATGTTAAATTGCCTATTGGAAGTATTAAATTTGGGAATTTCCTTTATGAGAACTGATTATATTTGAAACCTATGTATATAGTTGGAGGAATTATTAATTGATATTGATAATGCCAAAATAATTTATAATTCCCACAATTAAATACGATAGAGTGGAAGATTACTGGAATAGTTTGCCACCTGAGACAGTAAGTAATCTCTCAAAGTTCTATCTAACTTGAATCATTATCGCAGGAATATGGGTTTATCAACTTCAATCATATATTCTGTTAACATCATTGTAGCACATTTTTATTTCATCATTCAACAAGGTGGATCAAGGAATCCTAGTCCCACAAGTTGAAACAACTGGGCATTGACGGTAAGATTGGTACATGGATACACAACTTTATTACAAACAGAACAGTACTGGGACCCTTACTATTTCTCATACTATTTGGGGTCATAGATAAGGATATTGTTCACTCAAAGGTTGCTTCCTTCGCTGATGATACTAAGATATGCAAAGCCATAAAAACAAAAGAAGATGTAGACCATCTACAAGAGGATCTAGAAAAATGTACAACTGGGCAAAAAAGAACAACATGGCATTTAATGATGGGAAATTTCAACTGTTCAGAAGCAGAGTAAACATTGAGATCCACAACACCTCTCTCCTTACCAAAGAGAAAGAAACAATTAATGACAGCCCCCACAACAACTGTCTAGGCATCCACTTAAGCAATAATTGCACATTTCAACATCACATCACAGAAACAGTAAAGAAGGCTAGCAGAATTTCAGGATGGATATTAAGAACATTCTACTCCTGTGAAGAGGACTGCATGATGACCCTGTGGAGGGCTCTGGTCCAACCTGTACTGAACTATTTGCAGTCAACTTTGGTCCCCTAAAAGGGCTAAAGATATCCAGGCACTCGAGTTGGTCCAATGATCATACACCTGACAAATCCAGGGATTATTCCTACTGGGACAGACTAAAGAAGCTGAATATGTACTCCCAGCAAAGATGACGAGAAAGATATATTGCCATCTACACCAGGAAAGTACTAGAAGTTCTAGTCCCAAATCCCTCATTCACAAACAAACTGGAAGCACAGGCATACCAAAACCCAAGAACAAGCTGCAAGTATAAAAAAAAGAATCCCTCCAACAAAAACATTGCAATGGAAGAGATACAGTGTGAGGGATAGGTATCATGTGCTGACTTGGGTAATACTTCAGATTCGGGGCGCACAGTAGGTGGCACTGTTAGTAGGCTACAATATATCTCTTATGACGTCAGACGGTAGCTTCAGATTTGACCAATCAGAGCGTTATATTTTTTTGTTGTTTTGGGGATTTGTAACTTTTAGTCTGTATTATTTACTAAATATCTGTGCCTCTGCTCGTTTATAGTTTTTTCTAAGTTAGGTAAGGTTTCTTGATGTCTTTTATTGTTTTTTGTTTTGTTTTCATATTTTTTGTTTGCTGCAAACGATAACAGCTTCTTACTGGCAACGTCGTAGCTTATAAATAGGACCCGTTTTGCAAATGTTTTCCTTTCATTATTGCATTTTTGTGCTCTCCATGTACTTCTTCATTATTCAAATTCGGCTTTAGTTTGTATAATCGCGAAAAACTTTTAGATTATCTAGAGGCGTATAAACTAATCAAGAAACCTATGGAAGTAAGAATTGTTTGTTATTAGGTTAGGTTTTTCTGCCAGTAAAAAGCTGTTGGGGGGAAAAAACCCAGTAAATTCAAGGGGACTGCTCGTGGGGGAGATATCACTGCAGGGGCACCACCCTGCGATGATCCTGAGTTTCAATCAAATGGGGGGGTCTGGAGGGCACAGCTCCCCAGTATATACTCATATACAAGAAGATATAACGCCGTAATTGTTCACATCTGACATCATAAGACATATATTGTAGCCTATAAACAGCGCCACCTATCGTGCGCCCCAAAACTGAAGTGTTACCCTGACTTGTTTCTTCTATCAAAGGTATGGTCATTCTGAGAAGGATTGTAAATTTAAGGATCAGCCCAGGATCTGTGGTAAATGTTCTGAGAATCATGAAATTAAAGATTGTATATTAAGTAATTCTTTAGCTATTATAAAATTTATAACAAATTAAACAGTAATAAAATAAGGCCTATTAGATATGAAGCTGTTTTGAAAGAATCTGATGAAATAGTAGAGGTTCTTAATGATCATTTTTCTTCAGTATTTATACAAGAGAATCAAGATAGATTAATTGATGATAATTCTAGGTCAAGGAGAGTAGTACTGTTAATGCAAACATGGAAAAAATTAAAGGGCTTATATTGGAGTTAAATACTAGTAAGTCATCTGGCCCAGACAGCACTCATTCTAGGTTACTCAAAGAAGGTGTAGATAGTATTGCAGTAGCCCTTGAAAAGATATATATACTAGATCACTAGAGTTTAGAGAAATACCTAATGATTGGAAATTAGCGAATGCAGTGCCAATTTTTAAAATTAAAAAGGGAAGTAAAGAGGACCTAAATAACTTTAAACCGGTAAGCTATAGTTTGTAAAATCCTTGAGAAGATAGTTAAGAAGGGGATTTCTGACCATCTAGATTGTGGTAGGTTAATAAATGATGCTCAGCATGGGTTTAGAAGAGGTAGGTCATGTTTAACAAATTTACTGGATTTTATGGATTATGTTACTAAACAATTAGATAAGGGAGAGAAAGTTGATGTAATTTACTTAGATTTTAGCAAAGCTTTTGATAAGGCTCCACACAGGAAACTAGTTCACAATCCTATGGATGTATTTTGTGGGTGGGTTTTGAAAGATGCAGATGACCTTTGATAGGCCCTTGTGGCTTTTGTCATCCATGAAATTATGTTATGTTATCTGTTAACTAAATTTGAACTGATCAGATCAGATGAAGGTGTCCGGTATAGCTATAAGTTTTTCTTGATCTTATTTTAGGCTACTCAGGCTCTTGCAACACTTATTTTCTTCAGTAAATATGTAGATTAGCAGCCCGGCTGGAATTTTTTTGTGTGTGTAAATATTATCGTTCACCGTTGTCGGAATATTCAGGCGCATTTGAGTCCTTTTCGAATTATAGCTGTCGCATTTTTTTTTTCTATAAACAATTAGGGTTATATACTGGAGGGCTGTGACCCCCAGACCCCCCCCCCCAATTTAATGAAACTCAGGATCATCGTAGTGTGGTCTCCCCCATTGTGTTTACCCCCACACGAGCCGTCCCCTTAAATTTACTCCAAAAACATGAAACATTTTGGAACACAGACGAAATAGTATGTCCCATCGTTCGCATCAATAATTTACCTTGAATCCTGGTCGATGGGTACCCTCTTGGGTAATGAGACCGTACTGTTGTTTTTAGTTGTTGTATGCACAACGGATTTTTCAATATGTGAATATATAACTGTGTAGGTCTTTGTGGTTTTTCTATTCTTTTTCTAATCTTGACTTAAAGATATTTACAGTTTCTGTTGAGAGTTTGTTCCATATTGAAGTGACTCTTGTCGGGAAGAAATTGGCTCTTGGACCGGACGAGCTCTGCACTTGGTACTTAAAGCAGTGTCCTCTTGTGTTAGTCGAGAGACCCGGAGTAAACATTGACCTGTCGCACAGCTTACAGTGGTTTCCTATTTGCAGTTCGTCGTGCCCATGTGAAATCTTATATAGTTGTATAACATCTGACCTCTGTCTTCTAAAGTATAGGGTAGGTAGATTAAGGGCTTTTAGTCTCTCTGAATAGGAGAGATAAGAGATACTGTGAACCATGCGTGTTGCTCTACGCTGTACCCTCTCTACCATATCTCTGTCTCTTTTAGTTTTGGGAGACCAGATTACTGATGCATACTCCAGATGGGGTCGAATAAGACTCTTGTACAGGGGGAGGAAAGCATCTTTGTCTAGGTATTGGAATGTATGCTTAATTGCCCCAAGTATCTTGTTGGCTTTGTTGACTTGAGCTTGGACGTGGTTACTAAAACTTAGATTGCAATCAATAAGGACTCCCAGGTCCTTCTCTTCTGTGGTGTTCTGTAGTGTGTGATCTGTTCCATCATCTCTTGTCATTTTGTACTTGTGCTGGGGGTTGCTATTTCCCATGTGCATTACTTTGCATTTATCAGGGTGGAACTTGATTTGCATTTTAACTGACCATTCTTGTAGCATTTTCAAGTCTGCCTGTAAACAGTTAGTATGGGAGTTGCCTTCACAGTTTTGGACAGCTGCATATATCTTTGTGTCATCTGCAAAGAGCGATATGAAGTTTTGTAGTTTGTCAGGTATATCACTGACAAGTATCATAAAGAGAAGGGGGCCCATCACAGATCCCTGTGTACAGTACGCCACTTGTAACTGGTTTCCAATATGATGCTGTACCACTTACTATCACTCTTTGCCTACGCTCCGTCAAAAAACCACGGATCCACTGCAGGAGGTCACCGACGATACCAAGTGACTTCACTTTTCTAAGTAGTCTTTCATGTGGGAGTGTGTCAAATGCTTTTGCATAGTCCAGGAAAATGATATCCACTGGTAAGCAGTGACTGAGAGCCTCTGTCCAAATATCCAACACTTCTAAGAGATTTGTTACTGTGGATTTTCCCTTAGAGAAACCATGTTGTTGGACACATCTAAGATTATTAGCTTTGATATGTTGTATCATTGCCTCCGAGATAATTCTCTCTAACATCTTGCATATTATTGAGGTTAGAGATACTGGGCGATAGTTGGCTGGGTCAGTCTTATTTCCCTTCTTGTAAATTGGAGTGATGTTCGCTTCCCTCCACTGTTATGGAAGCTCGGAGTTGGTGATGCTGGATTGGAATATTGCTGTCAGAGGTTTGGTTATTTCCTTTGCTACTTCTCTGAGAACTCTAGAGTGTAGGTCGTCGTTTCCCGGAGATTTATCAGTTTGAAGTGAATTCAGTTGCTTAAAAATCATGCTCTCTGTAAATTCTATTGTTCCTAGCGCCTCATACTGGAGGGGTTTAGGCTCAATGTCTGGAATGTTACTTCTGTCCTCTTGTGTAAAGGTCTTAAAGTATTGCTCATTTAGCGTTCCGGCTTTATCCTTATCGTCACTTACAAAGTTACCATGTTTATCCTTAAGGTCACCTACGTCAGTTTGAGTTTTCCTGCGGTTGTTGACATAGTTCCAAAAGGCTTTGTTATTGGTCTTGGCCTCCTTTGCTAATTTTTTTTCAAATTCCCTATGGGCCTGCCTTGATGCATGTGTAGCTGAATTTCTAGCTTCTGTGTAAGCTACCCAGTCAAGTCTGCTCTATGTATTCAGATATCTTATCCATGCGTGGTACTTTTTCCTAGCTTTGCAGAAGGCATCCTTGTTCATCCATGGTGGTTTGTTCTTACTCTTTAAATTTTTTGTTGGTTTATGATCCCTCACTGCCTTCATGATTCTTGATTGTAGTATATCAATAGCTTCTTGTGTTGACTTGCTTGCAAGCAATTCGTCCCATTCAATGCTTAGATATTCTCTCATTTTTTCATAGTCTGCCTGCTCGTAGTTCCATATTGTCCTCTTCTTTTCCTCAGGTGTTGTGCAGAAGATGAATTTGAAGTCCAATCTGGTATGATCACTTGCTCCTAGTGGCTCATGATGTACTAGTTGTTCAATCATCCCTTGCTCATTAATAAACCCGAGATCATCCAATGTTGGAGTCTGCTCATTTCTATATCTGGTTGGCTGGGTGACGTGCTGATGTAAATATATATCTCGTACACATTCAACGAATCTGGATGCAGGATTGTCTGGATTTTCTATGTTCGGCGTTTGAGGTGATGGGTTGCAGGTGATGCTCAGATGATTAAAATCTCCTGTGATGAGTTTTCTGTTTGTTAGTTGCCCACCTGAGAGTATCATGTAACGCTGTCTCGTGTAGTTGCAAGTAGAGGCGAGCCGGATCTATAGCTGACCCTTAAAAGCAAGTTGTTGTTAACATAATTTCCCGGATGACAAAAGCCACAAGGGCTCATCATAGGTCATCCACATCCGTTAAAACCAACCCACAAAAAGCACCATCACCAGGGAAAGACAAAATCAAAGTCCCCCACAATATAATATAACAGATGACAAAAGCCACAAGGGCTCATCATAGGTCATCGGAGTCAAATGGCCTCTTTTTTTAAGGCACCCAAACTCCCCGGAAAACTACATCTAAATCATGCAGCTATAGATATATACAAACAATATTAATATATACAAAACTTAGGAACCATCACAACCTTCCCTCCCCATAAACTCATCCAACCTACTCTTAAATACATTTAAATTTGGACTACCTACTACCCTATAGCTGCATGATTTAGTTCTTGACAAGCCTTGATTGGTGATACCCTTGTTTCTGGACGCAATCCTCTGGGTGCCTTAAAAAAGAGGCCGTTTGACTTGGATGACCTATGATGAGTCCTTGCGGCTTTTGTCAACTGTTATATTATATTGTGGGGGACTTTGATTTTGTCTTCCCCTGGTGATGGTGCTTTTTGTGGGTGGGTTTTGATGGATGCGGATGACCTTTGATAGGCCCTTGTGGCTTTTGTCATCTGTGAAATTATGTTAAGATATGTCACTCTATTGGTGAAAGAATATTTTCTTAAATCCAACCTACACCCTTGCTTTTTAATTTTCAAGTGGTGACCTCCAGTCTGATTTCCATCATCTAAGTCAAAAAACTTGCTAACATCCAATTTATCTATCCCGGAAAAATTTTTAAACAGCTCAATCATATCCCCTCTCACACACCTCCTTTCGAACGAGAATATATTTAATACCCTCAGTCTATCTATATATTCAAGGTGCCTCAGGGAAGGAATAATCTTTGTTGCCCTCCGTTGCACTGACTAGTAAAGCATTTGATAAGGTACCACACAGGAGACTAGTTCATAAATTAAAAATGATTGGGATATGTGGGGGTGTTTCAAATTGGATAGCTGAGTGGCTGAAAGACAGGAAGCAAAGGGTAGTGCTAAATGGTGTAAAGTCAGAGTGGAGGGATGTTATCAGTGGGGTTCCTCAGGGATCAGTTCTCGGTCCATTATTATTTGTCATCTATATAAACGATCTTGGGGAGGCAGTTAATAATAAAGTGTCAATTTTTGCGGATGATACCAAATTAGCAGCTGTAGTTAAAGATATTGATGATAATTTTAAAGTGCAGGGGGACTTAAATAAATTGTTATCCTGGGCACATAAGTGGCAAATGACTTTCAACCTTGATAAGTGCAAAGTTATTAACATGGGAAAAGATAATAGAGAATTTAACTATGAAATGGATGGGCATTGGCTGAGCTCAGTAGAGGATGAGAAAGATCTAGGAGTAGTAATAGATAAGTCATTAGGGTTTTCTAAGCAGTGTATTGAAGCAAGAAATAGGGCAAATAGAGTGCTGGGTTTTATTAAGAGAAATGTCAGTTACAAAAGTAAGGAGGTTATTCTTAAACTCTATAACTCTTATGTTAGGCCACATCTAGAGTACTGTATACAGGCATGGTCCCCACATTTTAGACACGATATTAACCTTCTTGAGTCAGTGCAACGGAGGGCAACAAAGATTATTCCTTCCCTGAGGCACCTTGAATATGAAGATAGACTGAGGGTATTAAATATGTTCTCGTTCGAAAGGAGGTGTGTGAGAGGGGATATGATTGAGCTGTTTAAAATTTTTTCCGGGATAGATAAATTGGATGTTAGCAAGTTTTTTGAGTTAGATGATGGAAATCGGACTAGAGGTCACCACTTGAAAATTAAAAAGCAAGGGTGTAGGTTGGATTTAAGAAAATATTTTTTCACCAATAGAGTGGTAGACTTCTGGAACAAATTGCCGCAGAGGGTAGTAGGTAGTCCAAATCTAAATGTATTTAAGAGTAGGTTGGATGAGTTTATGGGAAGGGAAGGTTGTGATGGTTCCTAAGTTTTGTATATATTAATATTGTTTGTATATATCTATAGCTGCATGATTTAGTTCTTGATAAGCCTTGATTGGTGATACCCTTGTTTCTGGATGCAATCCTCTGGATGTAGTTTTCCTGGGAGTTTGGGTGCCTTGAAAAAGAGGCCGCTTGACTCGGATGACCTATGATGAGCCCTTGTGGCTTTTGTCATCCGTTATATTATATTGTGGGGGACTTTGATTTTGTCTTCCCCTGGTGATGGTGCTTTTTGTGGGTGGGTTTTGACGGAGGCGGATGACCTTTGATAGGCCCTTGTGGCTTTTGTCATCCGTGTAATTATGTTATGTTATGTTATGTTAATATCGTGTCTAAAATGTGGGGACCATGCCTGTATACAGTACTCTAGATGTGGCCTAACATAAGAGTTATAGAGTTTAAGAATAACCTCCTTACTTTTGTAACTGACATTTCTCTTAATGAAACCCAGCACTCTATTTGCTCTATTTCTTGCTTCAATACACTGCTTAGAAAACCTTAATGACTTATCTATTACTCCTAGATCTTTCTCATCCTCTACTGAGCTCAGCCAATGCCCATCCATTTCATAGTTAAATTCTCTATTATCATAGGTCATCCACATCCGTTAAAACCAACCCACAAAAAGCACCATCACCAGGGAAAGACAAAATCAAAGTCCCCCACAATATAATATAACAGATGACAAAAGCCACAAGGGCTCATCATAGGTCATCGGAGTCAAATGGCCTCTTTTTTTAAGGCACCCAAACTCCCCGGAAAACTACATCCAGAGGATTGCGTCCAGAAACAAGGGTAACACCAATCAAGGCTTGTCAAGAACTAAATCATGCAGCTATAGATATATACAAACAATATTAATATATACAAAACTTAGGAACCATCACAACCTTCCCTCCCCATAAACTCATCCAACCTACTCTTAAATACATTTAAATTTGGACTACCTACTACCCTATAGCTGCATGATTTAGTTCTTGACAAGCCTTGATTGGTGATACCCTTGTTTCTGGACGCAATCCTCTGGGTGCCTTAAAAAAGAGGCCGTTTGACTTGGATGACCTATGATGAGCCCTTGCGGCTTTTGTCATCTGTTATATTATATTGTGGGGGACTTTGATTTTGTCTTCCCCTGGTGATGGTGCTTTTTGTGGGTGGGTTTTGATGGATGCGGATGACCTTTGATAGGCCCTTGTGGCTTTTGTCATCTGTGAAATTATGTTAAGATATGTCACTCTATTGGTGAAAGAATATTTTCTTAAATCCAACCTACACCCTTGCTTTTTAATTTTCAAGTGGTGACCTCCAGTCTGATTTCCATCATCTAAGTCAAAAAACTTGCTAACATCCAATTTATCTATCCCGGAAAAATTTTTAAACAGCTCAATCATATCCCCTCTCACACACCTCCTTTCGAACGAGAATATATTTAATACCCTCAGTCTATCTATATATTCAAGGTGCCTCAGGAAAGGAATAATCTTTGTTGCCCTCCGTTGCACTGACTCGAGAAGGTTAATATCGTGTCTAAAATGTGGGGACCATGCCTGTATACAGTACTCTAGATGTGGCCTAACATAAGAGTTATAGAGTTTAAGAATAACCTCCTTACTTTTGTAACTGACATTTCTCTTAATGAAACCCAGCACTCTATTTGCTCTATTTCTTGCTTCAATACACTGCTTAGAAAACCTTAATGACTTATCTATTACTCCTAGATCTTTCTCATCCTCTACTGAGCTCAGCCAATGCCCATCCATTTCATAGTTAAATTCTCTATTATCTTTTCCCATGTTAATAACTTTGCACTTATCAAGGTTGAAAGGCATTTGCCACTTATGTGCCCAGGATAACAATTTATTTAAATCCCCCTGCACTTTAAAATTATCATCAATATCTTTTAACTACAGCTGCTAATTTGGTATCATCTGCAAAAATTGACACTTTATTATTAACTGCCTCCCCAAGATCGTTTATATAGATGACAAATAATAATGGACCGAGAACTGATCCCTGAGGAACCCCACTGATAACATCCCTCCACTCTGACTTTACAACATTTAGCACTACCCTTTGCTTTCTGTCTTTCAGCCACTCAGCTATCCAATTTGAAACACCCCCACATATCCCAATCATTTTTAATTTATGAACTAGTCTCCTATGTGGTACCTTATCAAATGCTTTACTAAAATCTAAGTAAATTATATCTACATTCTCTCCCTTATCTACTTGATCTTACAAACTCCAGAAAGTCTAGTAAATTAGTTAAACATGATCTACCTGATCTAAACCCATGCTGAGCATCGCTGATTAACCCCTCCCTCTCTAGATGTTGGCAAATCCCTTTTTTAACTATTTTCTCAAGAATTTTACAGACTACAGGAGTTAGGCTAACCGGTCTAAAGTTATTTGGATCCTCTTTACTACCCTTCTTGAAAATGGGGACTACATTCGCTCTCTTCCAATCACCGGGTATTTCTCCATATTCCAGTGACCTAGTATACAACTTGTCCAGAGCTATTGAGATACTTTCTACCCCTTCTTTAAGTATCCTAGAATGAATATTATCAGGGCCGGAGGCCTTGGTAGTATCTAACTCACCTATTAGTCCTTTTATCGTCCTCTAATCCACACTAATGGTAGTAAACACCTCTTTCCCTGACCCATGAGTACTATACATAAGACTATTTAGTTTCTCCTTTGTAAATACTGATGCAAAATGACCGTTTAGTACCTCAACTATTTCCTCATCAGTTTCTCTCAAAACCCCTTTATATTTGATAGGCCCTATTTTAACTCTGCCAGACTTGTTATTAATTTTATAGTAACTAAAGAACTTTCTAGGATCTTTGTTGCTATCCTGAGCTAATTTAATTTGTGACACCCTTTTGTTCTTCTTTATAATCTTATTTAACTAATTCCTAGCCATTCTATAATCACTTAAATTTTGAATATTATTTTCAACCTGTAATTTTTTATATGCCCTTTTCTTCTCTGAAATTTTTCTAGCTATCTCCTGATTCCACGATAATGGTTTCCTACTTTTGTTGTGACATCCCTGTATAGTTACCCATGTGCAGTCTTGGAATGAGTCCATTGGTGGCTTGATCTGTTTAGCATTAAGTGTAGATCTTACATATATACATGTCCCTCTGGTATTTTCTGCATATAAATCACTGGTGAATATATTGTATCCCTGAATTTGCATAACAGATAACTCTGGCACTTCCCCATGTTTGGGTTTAATTTCTGTTATTAGTATTACATCATATTGCTTGTCATTTACTAAAGCACAGAGCTTGTCATATTTGTTCATAAGTGAGTTATCTGTATTGGTATATGATATTCTTAGTTCTGTTCGCTTGTTTCCACCACTTTTCCCTTTCTTATTATCCACTTTTTGTTTGGTTGTTTTACTTGTTGGTCCTTCAGCTGTTCCCTCAAGTTTTTTGACTCCTCCAATTGTTTCTTGGTTAGATCAGGACGTATATAAATCTGGTTGCGGATAGGGTGCGAGCTATTACGTAATTCTTTGGCCTTGATCAATATCTGCTTCCTCTCACTTAAGCTGGCCATTGTTATCCTGAGTAGTCAGGCACGTTCATAGTTTGGCTTTCCCATCCTTTGTGCATTTTGATGTTGATCTTAAGTTTAAACTCTTCCTGAATAAGTTTGGTTACCCTGTTTATGTCACCCTCCTTCAAGTTTGTCTCAGGTTGATTATGTATGATAAAGTTAAATTTCCTATCTTCTTGGTCTTCCTTCTCATTCAATTTCAGATCCACTTTGTCAGTCAATGATTTTGTTACTGCGTCAGTTGCTTTGCTGACTATTTGCTCAATTAGCTGTTCTTCAGTTAATCTCCCAAGCCCTGTCTGTTGGGGGGTTTACCTCTAAGCACTGCTGTGTTTCCTCTAGTCGAAGAATTCTGGCTTCTAAAGAGATGTTGTTGTCACTCAGTTCCCCCACTTTCTCTCCTAGGTTCATCTTTACATCGCTTAGTTCTTGGCTCACTTGGTTTATTTTCTCATTTACCTTCTGTATTTCTCCTGTCATTGCTACTATATTCTGGTAGAGCTTTTTTGCCCCCCCTTTTGCAGTTTGGCAGTATCAGTGGCATTTGTCTGGTTCATCTGTTAATACTTGGTACAGGCTGTCAGAAACTTTAGCGCATTTTGTGTGGAACCAGAGTACACATATTTCACATTCTATGGCCTTGTCACTCTCTTTTACCAACTCACCACATTCACCGCACTTATATGCTTCCCCTTTAGGGATAGTGTTATCTTTATCCATGTCTTTCTTATTATTTTTGGCCTTTCTTTTGCCATTACATTCGGTTTTAATCGTACTCATAATCTACATATTTACCTTTTCTTCCCTTCCAAAGACAGTATATGAGTTCCTTATATTTTTCAGTTTTCTCACTTGCTATAAATAATAACATTTCAATTAGTTGCACATCCAGTATTTCAAACTGTGTCCTTATCCCTGCCAACACATTACACTCCTTCATGAAATATTCCAAAGTTTCTTTTTCTCCTGTCTTACACGTTGACAAGTTATGGTAAATATGTAGACAAGCGGCCCGGCCCCCCCAAAAAAAATTTTGGTGTAAATATTATCGTTCATCCGTGTCGGAATATTCATGCGCGTTTGAGTTCTTTTTGAATTATAGCTGCCGCCATTTTTGTTAAAGTATTCATCTCTGTAAACATCAGAACATTATAACAATTAGGATCATCGCAGTGTGGTCCACACATCGTGTTTACCCCCCCCCCCCAAGCCATCCCCTTAAATGTACTCCAAAAACGTGAAACATTTTGGAACACGGACGAAATAGTACATCTTATTGGCCAGGCCGCTCGTCTACATATTTACCATCACATTTTCTCCCAAGTACCTCTTCCTTCATCCAAGTTGCAATGTGTTGCTCCGTGCCCTATACATTAGAATAGATTGACTTATCATATTTATATACTCTTCTATCGCAGGATTATGGATGATAATCTCTTACAGTCTGCAGATGACTTGAAGTTGCAAAGAGGATGGACATTCCAGCAGGACAACGATCCAAAACATACAGCCAAGAGCACTGCAGTGGTTTCAGCAGAAGAAAATAAAGGTTATGGGATGGCCAAGTCAGTCGTCAGACCTAAATCATATTGAGAAGCTGTGGCGAGAATTAAAACTAAAGATTCAGAAAAGGGACCCAATTAATCAACAGATTTAAAAAGAATATGCCAAGAAGAATGGGCCAAGATACCTAAAAAATATTTGTAAGAACCTCATAAATAAATATCCCAAACGGTTGGAAGCTGTACTAGCGACGAAAGGTCATAATGACCAAATACTAACTGGTTTTCATAGATGTATCGGATACTTTTTCAAACGTTCGTTTGATATTTTTGCCGTAATCATAGTAATGTTTTACTATTTTTGCAATATGATACCAATTTGTATTCAACGTACAAAATACATAGGATGTTCAATTTTCGATTACTTTGCTGTTGTGTAACTATGGTAAATAAACTTTTGACCCTGTATCGGATATTTATTGCACCCACTGTATGTATGTATGTATGTATGTATATATATATATATATATATATATATATATATATATATATATATATATATATATATATATATATATATATATATATATATATATATATATATATATATATATATATATATATATATATATATATATATATATATATATATATATATATATATATATATATATATATATATATATATATATATATATATATATATATATATATATATATATATATATATATATATATATATATATATATATATATATATATATATATATATATATATATATATATATATATATATATATATATATAGGTTAGGTTAGGTAACCTAACCTAACCTAACCTAACCTAACCTAACCTAACCTAACCTAACCTAACCAAATTTAAAGGGACACCTAAAAGGAACCCGGTTTCAATCATTAGATGAAGCAAAAAAGCAGGTCATTACTTGGTGCCAGAGACAACCCCGTGAATTCTACAAAGATGGTCTTTACCGTTGGATTCATAGATTAAGAAAGTGTATAGATGTTAATGGAGCTTATGTAGAAAATGATTACAGTATTATTACAAATAAAAATTTTATGCCATTTGTCTGAGAACTTTTTGACTCCCCTACGTATATACATATATATATATATATATTTTATTTTTTATTTTTTTTCCCTTTCTGTGTACAAATTAATATACATAAATTGATATATGTGTTTTCATCTACAGTATTCCTGTTATTCACATGAAAGGCAATTTATTTGGATTTGCTAAGTCAACCGAGCGTCTTTTTTGTGGAGTTTCTCGTTGAGCCTATTAATCTTGCAATTTTGGTGCCAGGAGCCTACCTATTATATAAAATGCTCCCTGCCTACTAATGTAGAATCAATCAATCAATTTGTGTATAGAAAGAACAGAGAGGGACTGCTGTAACACGGCAGTCAGAGAGGAGCGTTGCGGAAAATAATTAAGAAAGGGACAGCGAGAGTAGATAGGTCGGTGGCTATACACCAAAGCGAGGTGTTGTTATGAGGGTGTAGGTTATGTGGTATTGACTGGGTGAGGGTTGGTGGCAAGTCAGGAGGGGGGGGGGGGGCTGACAGCTCATCCGGAAACACGTTATTCACGATGCCTATTGGTTTATGCGAAGAACGGTACGGGCGGCAGGTGTTCGTGGGCCGCGGGATATCGCGGCGCCATCGCGTACCTTCTCACGTGTAGCGAGGTGTAAAGTGGGTCTGTGGTGAGTTTACCGAGTTGTTTTGTAAGTCTGGTGTGAGCGTAAGTGTTGAGAGGAGTTAGTTTGTTGTTGTTGTGTAGTGCGTCCATTCTCGAGTACAGCGGCGAACGGCAAGCGCGCTTCAGAGCAGAGTTCTGAATGCGCTGAGCCTTTCGCTTCCAGGTGTCGCTCGCAGCTACGAGTGACAGTGGGGCGTACGTGAGAATGGGACGCACGAGTGCTTTATATAAGTGTAGTTTTAGTTTTTTACTCGCTGGGTAGAACCTACCCAGCGATGCGTTTGTGCGTGAGGCTCTTGCTTGTATTGTGTTTTGGTGTAAGTTGAACCTGAGGGATTTGTCGAATGTTACTTTCAGGATTTTGGTGCACTGTGTGTATGCGAGCCTTGTTGGGTTTTGGTGGATCATGTCTGGTGTGTGTGAGTAGATTTGTAGGTTGTGCATGAAGTGACCTCTAGCGCCGTAGAGTGTCATATGTGTCTTCTGAGGATTCGTGGCAATCAGCCATTTATCCTCGTAATTTGTCTTCTCATCAAGTATTCTTTGTGCGTGGAGCGCGATTTCTTCGGGGGCCCGGCCGCTGACGAGAATGGTCTCGTCGTCGGCGTAGGCCACTATGTATGTGTGAACACAGTTTTCTGGTGGGCGTAGGGTGTCATTTGTGAACATGATGTAGAGTGTGTGTGCCAGAACGCTTTCTTGGGGAACGCCTGAGCGTGGTGTGAAGGGTCTTGAAAGGGTGTTGTTGTATCTGATGTGGCAGCGCCGTCCAGTGAGGTAGTGTGAGAGGAGCCTTCTGGTGCAGAGAGGTAACTCCGTGTTGTTGGCGAGTTTCCCACGGAGTCCCTCGTACCACACCTTGTCAAAGGCTTTCTCCACGTCCTTACTGACGGAGAGAGTCTTTTGGTGTATCTGTCGTTTCTTCTGTATTCTGTCGTGTACGATGGTCACGGCCGCCTGAGTGGACCTGCCTCTCCTAAACCCGTATTGATGGGGGGAGAACCAGTCCATCTTTTCCAGGAACTCCCGTAGGCGGCAGTTGACCATTCGTTCGAGTATTTTGCCTAAGTGCTCTAATAGAGAAATAGGCCTGTAATTGTTTGGGTGTTTGGGGTCTTTGTGTTGTTTATGAAGAAGTATATTGTGAGAGACTTTGAATATTTGGGGGAAGTGGCCTGAGGCTAGAAAGGCATTGAATAGATGTGTGAGTGTGGGGTATATGTCTGCGGGGAGGTTATGTATTAGTGTGGCTGGTAGACCGGAGGGGCCGGGGGCGCGTTTTGGTGTCGATTTTATGTAGTGTTTTGTTTCCTCGACGGTGATTGGAGTGGTAAGTGTGGACGTATAGTCGAGCACCTCCATACGTATCAGGGGGGCAGGCCTCAGCTCGTGAGCATGAGTCCGGCACCATTCCTGAATGTCTTGGAAGTGCTCCTGCGCATGTGGTTTTGGTGGGTTGTGGGTGTGTACTGTGTCCCAGTGGGACCTGAATGCGTCGAGGATGTCATTAGTGTCTGTGAGTGTGTGGTTGTTTATTTTCAGTGTTATTGGTTTGGATGGTTCCGTACCCAGCATCCTTTTCACGTGCCGCCAGAAGAAAGAAGGGTCCATGCAACGGGTGTCGTCCGCGATGCGGGCACGTAGTTGGTTGATGTTCTGTTGTCGTGGGCCTCTGGTGTAGTGGTTGTTGTACTGTGTGATAAGTCTCTGTGTGTATTGAAAATGTGAAATGTTTTAAGCAGGTGTAGTTTTTGTGTGGTGAGTGTAGATTACGTGCGGTGGTGATGGTGTCTAAGAGTGAGCACCAGTGGTGGTCTATTTGTCCTGGATTGGTGTTCTCCAGGTCGAGGTTATGTGGTGTGTTTGTGGATATGTGGCTCCTGAATTCAGCCCAGTTAGTGTTTTTATAATCGTATATAGGTGATGTGGGCATGAGTATGGGGGATGTGGATATGAGAAGGCATATTGGTATGTGGTCTGATAGTACGTGGGGACCGGGTGCAATGTGAGTGTAGAATCGTGTGGCGTGGGCGTTACGGAAGACCACATCCGGGGATGTGGTGCCTCCGCGCGGGCCGAAGAACGTGGGGAAGGCAGGGCCGATGTGTTCGCAACGGTAACGCCGCAAGGCACCGGCCAAGTAACTACCCGCATCGTTCGTATTGTTTGAAAGGAGTGACGGGTGAAAAGCGTTGAGGTCCCCCGCAAAGAAGATAGTGAGGTTGTGGTTTGAAAGGGCCTGGACTGGGACTTCTAAGTTTAGCTGTATTCGTGGTGGTCTGTAATGTGTGGCCACTATTATGGGCCAGAGCTTGTGTCAATTTTGCAGGCTAGAAAGGAGGTGTCGCGTGTGTTGACGAGGGAGTGGTGTATGTTGCGCTTTACTAGGATCGCAGATCCTAGGTGCCGCGCCTGTGGGGATAAGTATGTGTGATATCCTGCAATGCGGAGTCTGTTGTTGGGAAGGTGTAAGCTGGTGGAGTTCAGTAGTATGATGTCAGGTCTTTGTGTGTTGAGTACCCAGTTGGCGACCGTATGGCGAATACCGTGCCAACTGCGTACGTTTAGTTGTATTAAGCTAATACGACCTATTGTCGGGGTCTTAGTGCGCGGAAGGCTGATTTGCCAGGAATCGTCCCCTTCTCCTTGGTTATTGCCCAGGAGGCGTGAGGGGCGAGTACCTTGACTCGTGTCGATGTATGTTTGTGAGACACGGCAGTGTTATTGGGTGGGGGAGCCGTAGTGGGTGGAGGAGTGTGTTCTGTAGAGGTGGTGGCTTTGGATGGGGTGGTGTCTTGGGGGGGGAGTTCGTGACGGAGGTGGGTGGTGTGGAGCTGGAGGATGAAGGGCTAGAAGTGGTTGGGGAGGTACAGATTATGAGAGGAGGAGTGTCGGGGGAGAGATGAGGTAGGGACGGCGGAGGGGGGGTTGAGAGAGAAGGAGAAGGAGTCGGAGGAGAAGGAGTTGAAGGAAGGGGGGTTGAAGGGGAAGGAGTCTTAGGTGAAGGGGCGGAAGGCGGAGGAGGAGGGGAGTGAGAAGGGGTGTATTGAGAAGGGGAGGATTGAGAAGGAGTGGAGGGGGAAGCAGTAGGGAGCGAGGGAGGAGTGGAAACGACAGGAGAGGGGGGGAGTTGTTTGTCCTGTGCCTGTCTACGCGGATGGGGCTTGGGGTGGGGTTTTGGGGGTTGGCACGGGGTGTAGTGGACTGCAAGGGGGTTGGGGGTGACAGTGGAAGCTGTGGGAGAGGAGGCGGAGATGGGTGCGAGGGGGGGGGCAGTGGGAGGTAGGCGGGGTTTTGATAGAGGGGTGGAAGAAGTGCGAGGAGGATAGGTTGTTTGAGTGGGGGCTGGAGCAGTGGCTAAGGAAGGTGCAGGGACAGGACAGGCGGCGGGGAGAGCGTGGTGAGAGTGGGGGGCGGTGGTTTCCTGTCCTGCGGGCAGGGGTGTGTACCCGTCGGGGTGCAGAGGAGTGTGGGTCTAGTTGTGTGTGCGTCTATTAGAGCAAACACATTCTCAGGGAAGGTGATTTTCTCTATGCCGTTGGAGGCGAATAGCGTGTTGAGGATCTTCGCGTATAGTCGAGGGTCACCCCTCGACATGTCCTTTGCCACCGCTGAGAGCAGGGTGGCGAGGTGTAGTTTGGTTTTTGTGTTGTCGCTGGGATGGCGTGGGGTGGGGGGTGGGTGTGTAGAGTGGGGTGGGGGTGGGCGTGTAGAGTGGTGTGGGTGTGGGGGTGGTAGTGTGGTGTGTGGGTATTGGTAGTAGTGGGGGTCTCTGAGTGTTATGAGCTGGGGGGGGGAAGGGATGTGTGGGCGGGGTGTGGTTGCTTCAGGGGGGGGGAGTGCGTCAGGGGTAGAGCAGGGGGAGCCGGCAGCGTAGCACTGGCAGCAGCGGCGAATGTCATGGTGAGGGGAGAGGGGCGGGGGCAGGGTGTGTGGTTGTGTGTGTGTTTGGTTGTGGGTGCCGGATGGCCTCCACGGCGTCATGTCGTGCCTTACCTAGGTAAGGGCACCTGGGGTTGACGGCGACGTGGTCGCCGCCACAATTTGCACAGCGGGCTGTAGTGGAGGTGCAGATCGTGTAGTGGTGCCCCACTACACTGCACTTGGAGCAGATTAGGTATGCAGTGCATGTGTTGGTGCTGTGTCCGGTCTTATAGCACCGGTGGCATTGTGTGGGTCTTATGTTATGCTGTTCTTCAATGTGTTGAGGGTTTGTGAGGGTGCCGCAGACCTTGATACCTTGGTCTAGCCGCATGTTTTGTGTGTTGTCACTGGACAGTGTAATCACTGCCCAGTTCTTTGACCTGTTGAGGGAAAAGTCCTTGACGACCTCCTGCCCGTACTCCTGACGGAGGTGCGAGCGAAGGTCCTCGTTGGTAAAGGCCAACCACAAAGGGTTGGTCCTTGTGACTCGTATCTGGTATCTTTTTATGATACCGTCAGCGAGTCTAGTCTGTAGGTTGTGTGTGTTGAGTGTAGTGGTGGCATTTTCGTGGAACGTTAGCGCGTCCTCCTGTGAGCGGAAGACGAGCTTGTGGCCTGTGCGTAGTTTTATTATGTTCGTTATTGGTGTGTCGTGGGTGGAGGCTAGGTTAAGCAGTGTGTGGTGGTCGATTGTGTCGGGTGCTGGTTCTGTGGTGTGTGTTAGGATTAGATGAGAGGTGTTTGCCATTTTATACTTTTAACGTTTTACTTTGATTGGGAAGGCCTCCGTCCCGCCGATGAGGACCCCATGAACATGACTCGGATGTGGTGAAGGGTGCTGGATGATTTTATGGACCTGGTTGGGCTCCTCAGAGGGTGTAAAAACATGGCGGACTTAATGATGACTGAAGCCAGAATCAACTGACTCCAGTCGGGGTGCCGCCCCCTCGATTGGGTTTTGGTTATTTAACAGTTACGTCCGACATCTCACAGAGACGGAAGAGTCTCCAACTGTGGTCCTGGACGGTGGCCGCAGGGTAGGTTGTTATGCCTCCCCACGTTTGTAACTGAATCCCAAACCAGGTTGCTTCTTCCTCTGGGTTCCGCAGCGAGGTAAGCCTCATACCTCCTTTCCCCAGAGTTTTTAATTATGCCTTTTCTAAGTAGAACGGCATAGTTGCAACGAAGCTATATGTGTAGAGTCACGTTCACGGAGCCAGACATCACGGCGGAGCAGGGATGGGGGGGGGGTTAGCACGTCATCAGAATGACGTGCCTGGGAAATAAAGGTATTTTATTCGGGGGGGCGGGGGCAGGGGGTGACCCAGGGTCCTATTTAGGTCCGGGGGTATCTAGAAGGTTGATGATGAGAATCTCGTCCACGAGAAAATTCGGTGGTCAACAGGAGTGTCCTGGAGGTGACTTGCCCTCAACGTTTTCTCCTTTGCAGGCTAAGACTTCTCTTAGGTGGTGATGTTCACGTTGGAATCGATCGCTGTATGAATGTAGAATAAAGCGAAATACTTATATATAATCTTAAATCACAATTGTACTTATATTAAGAACAAGGTTTGCTGACCAAAGTCGCGTTCTCTCACTTATGCTGATTTATTCCCTTACGACCTTCAAAACTTTCATTATTTCCCGAAATAACCTCGGGAGGACCTTCAAAAGAGAATGTAAAACAACATAAGGGTTTCAAATTTCGTTAGAATCAGCCTAATATTTATGATGTTATTGCTAAAATAAAATAATTTCCGGGCTAAGCTGGAGAGGACCTTGGCAATTATATCATTCGAAACTCATGCATTGGCGGCTCGTGTATAGACACTGCGAACCTGCAGCACCCCCTATTTCTACTCGATATTGTCGATAATATTCAATATAATGAGTCTTTTTTTCTTTAATTCTTTCTTTATACTATTGATATAGGTCCGGCGTGGTATGAACCTAGATAGATACCTCACAACAAACCTATATCTATAAGTTTTTGAGGAGAGTTATTGAATCGTAAAAAGGCTTGCGCGGCTTAGATTATGGCGAAATTAGGCTTAATGGCTTACCACAAAATCGTTAAGGAATGGATGGAATACAATTAGGATATAACAAAATATATATTATAGATTAACAAGAATGAAACATAGTTGGAATATATTGATTGAATTTGAGTTTAATGACCGGGGGCGAGCTTCCTGGTCGTAGTAGTGTCTGTGAAGCCCTTGTGATTTAGAAAGCTCTTCTTTGGCCAGCTGCATGGTTTCTTCCAGTCACTTTCGTAGCTCAAGTACGTACTGGTAATTACATTTGGTTTCGACCTCATCAATATTTTTCGTCCAAAGCTCTTTGAGTATTTGCATGGGGCCTCGTATCGTTTTTCCATAGAGAATTTCAAATGGGGAAAATCCCGTCGATTCTTGGGGAACTTCACGGTACGTAAACAGGAGAGGATAAATATATCGATGCCACTGGCGAGGTTTCTCTTGGCAAAGTTTTCTCAACATGCGCTTCACGGTGCCAATGAATCTCCCTACGAGCCCGTTGCACATGGGGTGATATGGCGTTGTCGTAAGCTGACGAATACTGAGTAGTCTTGAGACTTCTCTCATGCACGCGGAAACAAACTGGGTCCCCAAGTCACTTAAAATTTCTTCAGGAATTCCAACCCGACTAAAAATGTCAATAAGTGCATCGGTAACGGTATCTGAGTCGATGTTCTTCAGGGGCACTGCATCACGGTACCGACTGTTATTCAAACAAGCTTGACCAACACTGGCTAGATCAACAGGAAGGACCTTGAAAAAAAAAACAACCGATGGAGCTTCTTATCTTATGGCTGTCCTTCGAATACAAAGACGACTCAAGCTTCACTCGATGAAAATGGAGATGGATTTATGGGTATGAATTTACTGTGGCTGTCGGTTGTGCCAACGAAGATAATTATGTAGCCCTATGCGTGATGCACACACTCTGCCACATAAATGACACTCTATTCCGGTGTTATTTGTCTGCTGGATTGTGGCGTCGTTGTCTTCTTGCCCCTCTCTCGTTGTGGATGGACTGTTCAAGGTGCGACAGTCCCGCTATACACGTCGATCTTCATGCTGGTTTGGTCACTGGCTTTGACTTCCAGAGTCAGGAGTTCAATATTACACTTTTTTACGGTTGCTTTTACTTGATCTTTATAGCGTTTCATTGGCCTACCCTGTCTACGGTTTCCCAGTGGGAGTTGTCCATAAAGGATTTGTCGAGGTAATCTGTCATCACTCATGCGCATTATAGGTCTATTCCATCGCAGTTGTTTTTGTGCAAGCATGGTCTCAATTGAGCTTGTGCTGGCGCATCGAAGGATTTCTACATGGGGAATTTTGTCCTCCATTTTAGCTTGAGAATATTCTGCAGATTTCTTATATGAAATGCTTCCAATTGTCTTTTACGCCTTCTGTAAGCAGTCAGTCCATGTTTCATCACAGTAGAGTAGAGTAGTTATACATTGTGGTGATCTAAGCTTCATGTAACCTTATATGCAGTGGTGGGCAGACCATCACTACCGATGACGGAAGGTTTGTCAATCCATCACTGACGGACTTTCGTTTCGCTGGCGGACTGACGACTGACGGAAACTTTGAAACACTTACGGAATAAGCGCCGACGGAAGCGATTTTCGGCCGTGACTCGAACCCTCACTAGCCCGAAAAGCAAAGAAAACCTTCGGCAAATAATATTTCCGTTATAGTATATGGTTATTCATGTGATTTATTTTCTGTTAATAAATCAGCCTAAATAGCGTTTCGAAAACCATAACCATAAATTTGTTTGATCGAATTGTAGGCAGATAGTTTTTAGGACTAAGATGACAGCGAACTAAATTTTGGAATAATGACTTGGGCTTTAAGAAAGACAATTACACAAATATAAATATATTCATAAAATCAACGAATGTACAAAGAGATAAGTAGATTAGGTATACAATGTAAGATATTTTAACATATGATTTACAGTAACAAGATGCGAAGAGAATTGAAGTATGTGAAATTAATATGATGGAATAATATGGTGAAACAATAAGGTGAATAATATACAAGGTGTCCCAGAAAAAGTTAACCGTACTTTGAATTAGTATAACTCAAAACCTATTAGAGATTTTTGAGTCCTGAAAAAACAAAACAAATTTACGAACTATTTATCTGTCGATTCTGGAAATTTCATTAAATTCTCTTTTACGATATTGATACACTAATGGGTTTAGTGGAGGCGATCAAAATTATGTTTGCGCAAAGAAGTAAAATAAGGAAACTTCGAAGTTTAAAATCAACAAATATATTTAAATCCCTTTTTAACAAAAACACCTCTTCATATGAGTAATACAAATTCATTTTTTAATTTTCTAAGCACCGTTTCCTTCCACATGTCCTCCATTTCTTTCCGAGCACAGTTGCGCCTTTGATGGCATTGATTAAACAACTTTTAGGATTAACTTGTGATTTTCCTTAAGTATATTGACTCCACGTGTGATACTATCTCTTAACTGGTTGATGCTTCGTGGTGGAGTAGAATGCATTTTATTCTTTAGATATCCCCATAAGAAATAATCGCGCCGTGTTAAGTCAGGGGATCTTGGGGGCCATTCAATTGCATGATTTAGCGCGCCAATGCGGTTGTCAAACGTTTCTCTTAGTTTTGTTCTTACAGCAAGCTGTCTATGAGCTGGTGCACATCCAGAATCCACCAAAGTCTATTGAATTAATTGACATAAATCTGGTGGAGTTCCCGGAAGATCCTTTCGTTGATCATGCTCAGGTAGGTAGCACCATTCAAGTTATTCTCGTAAAACAATGGGCCGACAAGATAGCCATTCCCGCATATTCCGATCCACAGAGACACTTTCTACTGACAAATACGTGCGTCAAAGTTGAAAGCTGGGATGGGGGGAGGCAGCGGTGCATATTGCCGAATATTATGGTTAATTACCTTTCAATTCAAGAAAAAGGCTGCCTCGTCACCAATCACAATGTTTTCAAGAAACGAGCAGGTTTATGGAGAACTCATTCGACAAATTGTCTACGACGAAGAACATCAGTTCCAAGAAGCTGGTTCTTGCATGCATCTTATAGGGATGCTATTTTAAGTCATGTATATTAATGCGGTTGAATGATGACTTTAACAATTGTATTCCATTCTTTCTGAGTGATACATGTCGATTTTGAAGGAGCGTCATCTGAACATTTTCGATATTTTTTGTTGTTCTTATGGTTCTCATACGACCCGAACTACCTTTATTTAAATTTAAGCATGTTCCTTCATGTTGGTATTTGCGAACATTTTTCCAAATTGTGGGCTTGCTTGGTGGGTGCCTACCTGGAAAACGTTGTTCAAATGAATCTTGTACTTGTTCAATACTGCCAGTCTTAATAAAGTTTGTGACTACAAATACGCGTTGATTTTTTGTTAACTGCATGATTAAAAAGGTTCTATGGAAGTAAACTTTTACCCAGATAGCGCTTTGATTTGCTTAGTAAGCAATAATGACGAGACCATACCACAGCGTGGCTGAAAAACAACTGTAAAATGGCCTAGGCTTTGCTTGAAGAATGGCACAGTATCCTAGGCTACCTAGGCTCCCTACGCTTCTCTTGAAAGGGCACGATGGCCTAGCCTTCCTAGGCTTCGTTTCATTATTTTACCTCCTTGTGCAAACATATTTTTGATAGCTTCCACTAAACCAATTAGTGTATCAACATGAGAGTAGGGAATTTAGTGAAATTTCCAGAATCGACAGATAAATAGTTGATAAATAAAACACTTTTTGCAGGCCCCCTAAATCTCCAATAGTCTTTGAGTTATACTAATTCAAAGTACGGCTAACTTTTTTCTGGGACACCCGGTATAATATAGTGTAGTAATGTAGAGTATCTATGATGGACTGAATAGGGGCTGCAATGAGAAGTAAATATAATTAGGATCTGCTCTCGTATGGTCGTTTGCAAAGAATTGTGAGAGAAAATGGAATTAACTAAGTATGATTTGTTTGGAGGTAAATGAATAATTGTTGAAAAAATGATTACCGACCTTTATACGAAGAAAGATGCGAGTTGAGTGGGCGGAATAGCGTGCTAGTTTGATCGAGCTAGGAACGTGTGTTTGTTTGTTTGTGTGTGAAATTTAAGAGATGTTGTTTGGAACAGTATACGTTAATTGAATTGCCAAGTAAAATAAATGAATTAATTAATTATTAAGTTTAACATAAAATGATTTTATTTACAAAAGTTGAAGTAAATTAATTGAAAGATTAAATTGACAAAGTTAAAGTAAAATAATTGAATGATTAAATTAACAAAGTTAAAGTAAAATAATTGAGTGAATTTTATACATAATAAATTATGATATATATATTTAAGTTTCCCAGGAGGTTTTTATTATAGGAATGCCCAGAGGCATTGCTATAATATTTATTGTTTTTCCGGTCAGAAATAGTTAGTTATAAATCGGTTCCAGGTAATCTTGCAACCACTGTTGGCTGCTGGCAAATCCGTGTCGGTAATTCTATTTGGGTCGTCAAATTCAGGTATTTCTATATCTTGCATGACCCTTTCGGGTAAGTGATCAGGCATGCTCCTCCATATTCTTGTCGCTCTTCTGTGTAACGTCACATTCAGGGGGTCGATTCTTGCGAGTTCGTGTAATCTAATCGATGGGATCATGTCTAGTAAACTGAGATCGAGTATGAAGCGTAGTGCTCGATTTTGTACTACCTGTGCCGTGCGAATTTGTGTCTTGCTTGCCAAATGTAATTGAACGGCGGGGTATAGCAAGATTGGCCTAACTAAGGCCAAATACAACTTCCTCTTATTGAGGAAGGAGAGTCTTTTGAACCTAGAAAGTTGTCCAAGTCTGATCTTGGCTTGCGAGACCTTCTCCTTAATATGATTGTTATACCCATTTGACTTAATCTTCAATCCCAGGACTCGGGCTTCTCGTGTATACGGTTAGTAGTCGCCATTTGCTATAATGTCGGCCGTTTTGACACGTCCGATAGGGAGAATTTTAAATTTATCCATATTGATGCGGATTTTATGCCTTTTTTCATAGAGGTTGAGATTGTTGATTTCCCCGGCTGTCCTATTTGCGACGTCTATAGGAGCTTGGTAGTCGCTTGTTATAATTTCAGTAATGTCGTCGGCTAGCTGGTTATATACAGCGTAATCTTGAGTAGGAAAAGGGAGGTCACTCGTTTAGATGGTATACAATGTCGGGCTCAGACCCCCTCCCTCTTGAGGCACTCCTGCGTTCAACGAAAAAGGTTGCCCTTCGTGATCATTGATTTTTATGGTCGCCTCTCTATCTTCCAAATAATCACAGAGGATTCGGGTGATATTGGTTTCCATCTCAAGGTTACATAATTTGATCTTTAATCCAGGCACCCAGACCTTGTCAAATGCAGAGGACACGTCTCTGATTACGACGTCCAGCCTCCTATTTTCGGCCTTTGCATTTGTAATGTACTCTGTCATAAGAGCAAGGGCAGTTTCCGTACCGAGGTGACTACGGAATCCATGTTGTTGTCTGTTGTATCCGCCCCTTATTTCAAGAAGGTTCTTTAGCCTGTCGTCCAAAAGTTTCTTCAAAAGTTTCCCAATAAATTATAAAAGGAAAATGGACCTGTAACTTTTGACTTCCTTTTTTGGCTTTCCTGGTTTCAAGATAAAGATTATTCTGGCCCTTTTAAGTAGATCTGGGAAGTAGCCAACGTTTAAGCAGGCATTGAAGAGACTTAGTATAGCTTCATTGATGTTTGGAGGGGCATTCACTAAGAGCGCCTTGGTAATACCTGATACACCAGGGGCCCTCTACTTAAAGTTCTTTAGAGCTGTCTCGAATTCTTCATGAGTGAACGGTTCTCCTTCGGCTTCTGCTCGTCGGGTGTGATCAACGAACTGATACGGGGTTATGGTTGGTCCTCGCTCTTCCAGGTTTGACAAGACTCATTCCTCATATTCCCAGTCAAAATCGTCATTTTCTTCCTTCGTTATATCGAATTTTCTCTTCAGTGCTCTCTGAAGTGGAATTCTATTTCTTAGTCCTCAGTGATCGTTCTACCCTCAGCTGTGATGGTAATATTTGTCTTACTTTGCTGAGTGCCACTTAACCTTCTAATCTGAGACCAAAATTTCCTGGGGTCGGTTTCCACGTCCATATTATCAATCATGCCATTCCAGATTGTCTTAGACTCCTCGCTGATGAGATACTTGACCCTGTCCTTCTTAGAGGCGTCTGCATATAAGGGGATAAAAACAGAGGACTGCCAACTCGCACCAAAATATAAACGTCAGAAATAGAGAGCGGACGAATACGTTGTGTAATCTAGATGGAGATTACACCATGTATTTTTTAGTAGTGGTTATTCGGGTCCAATATACCCCCTGAAGAGTACAAATGTACCACTGGGGGTACATGTACCCTAGATTGGGAACTCCTGATATAAAATAATTCAGCGGGAAATGCGCAGTGACTGCGCAAAAGTGATCACAGTGTGTATAATACATCGGGGGGATTGCGACCCTTCCGAAAGAACCGAGACCTAGTTTGCCGCTCACTTGTGTATTTTAGCGAGAAAGCTAAGTTCTGCAAACCCTGAAACAGGCGGCCAAAGAGAGGCGAACAAGTGCAAATACAACCTTCCTCCAGGAAATCTTTGCCAGCCCCAGCGGAAAACTAGCTGGACATGCCATCGCCAGCGCTGCCGCTGGTGTGCCGTCAGTTTTCACCGTCGCCGCTAAAGTGTGTAATAATAAATGCGAGTTTTTAATCGATACGGTGCGAGTGAACCGATAATTCCGGCTAAATTGGTAAAATAGGGTGAATTGCGTGAGCACAATATAAATATTTCAACGGCCAATGGCGGAGAAATAAAAATTGCACGGCGAAGTTGACATGAACATAGTGATCCCTACTCTTCGCCAATCATTTAGGTGGTCATTTGTAGTCGCGTATACCACCTCACCGTTATTAGAGATTGACTTTCTGAGGCATTTTAATCATTAAGTGGATTGTGCGCGCGACATATTTATAGACAAACAAACCAAACTTGCATCTGAATAAAATTATCTAGAGAACCTGCGGTAGCTTTAATTATCAACGTCCTTCGGCATCTTCTGCCCCATTGCAGAGCTATATTGAAGAAATGTGAGGATCTGTACAGACACGCACCCGCTCAGCCCTCCCCGTTATCGCCACACTCAGTGGCCCATATAGTTGAAACTAGCAGTGTTCCACCGACATTTGCACGGCAAAGTTCTCTTTCAATAGAGAATCTACAGATTGCCAAAGCAACTTTCGAAACAATATTAAAGGAGGGGGGTCTTGCCCCAATCTAAGTCACCATGGGCTTCGCCAATTCACATGGTGCCGAAGAAGTCGCCCGTCGAGTACAGGGTGGTCGGCGATTTCCGAGCGTTCAATGCAACCAAGAAGCCTGACAGGTATCCGTTGCCGCGACTTCAAAGTGTTACGAACCACCTGCATGGCAAAAAAAGATCTTCTCAAGTTTGAATCTGGTTCGTGCTTACCATCAAATCCCTATGAATCCGGTATCCATAGAAAAGACAGCGGTTACAACGCCGTTTGGTTGGTGGGAATACGTGAAGCTCCCATTCGGCCTCCGGAATGAAAGTTGTACATTCCAACGGTACATGGATAAACTGTTTCGAAGATTGGGCTTCGTTTAGGTATATATATATATATATATATATATATATATATATATATATATATATATATATATATATATATATATATATATATATATATATATATACGGCATCCTGATATTTTCAGATAATATGGACGACCACTTGAAGCATTTGGATCAAGTCTTCAAAATCCTGGTCGAAAACGGTTCTGAGGATATCCCTGAAGAAATTTCGAGCTGGCAAAGGAAGATATTGATTTTTTAGGGTATCACATTTCGGTGGAAGGAATTTGTCCACCGGCCAAGAAGATGAAGGAAATTGGAGACACGCCATTGCCAAAGAACTACAAGGGACAATATTTTGGCATGTTGAGATACTACCGAAAATTATTCCTAATTTTGCCGCGATTGCAGCCCCGTTGATCGAGCTTGCATTCTTACAACCAAAGGCTCGTGAGCTCGAGTGGAGTGATGAGAAACGAGGAGCATTTAGAAATACCAAATCGGCTTTAATTGGCCCCGTTAAACTTTGTCACTCGATGCCCAATGATTCATCGTACCAGCTAGTGACGCATTGTTCCCAGTTCGCGGCAGGTGCTTTCCTGCACCAAATGGTAGACAGATCTTGACGACCGGTTGCATTCATTTCGAGCAAGCTAAGCCGGACGCAGCAAGTATACTCCACCTACGACAGGACCTCCTAGCGGGGTATCTTGCTGTTGTTCACTTCAACCACATGATTGAAGTTCGCCATGTTACCTTGTGAACTGATTACAAGCCATTAGTATCCGCATTTTCGTCACCATTAGGTGTAAAAACAGACAGACACCAACGCCATTGGACAGCCATTTTGGAATACATCAGCGATATAGCCTACGTGCGTGATCAAGACAACGTAGTCGCTGACTGCCTTTCAAGAAACGTCAATTCGTTCCAAATTGACCCTTTTGACCACCAAGCTTTGGTTGCAGTGCAGAATAATGATGAGGAAACGACGGAATTTCGCTCGCAATTAAAATCTTTCCCTTTTCGTGGAGAAGCTCAATTATGGTGTGAAGTAACATCATCAAGATACCCACGACCATTTGCCCCTATGTCATGTGAAGGACTATCTTCAATCAATTACATAATCTGTCACAATCTGGAGTCAAGGCTTCACTTCGTCTTATCAAATCACGATATTTATGGTCCAATATGGATAGGGATATTGGCTCCTGGACAAGGGAGTGCCTCGCATGTCAATCTTCCAAGATTAGTAACCACACGAAATCTCCGACCCTGCCCATTGACATTCCATATTCAAGGTTCGAAACTGTGCATATCGATATAGTTAGACCACTCCCACCGTGTACACTGCCTGAACAATTCTATCCCTCACACAATCGATACTTACTTTCATGCATCGACCGAACTACAAGATGGATAGAAGCACTACCGATTCCGGACAACGATTGCGTTATCTTTCCTGTATGGGTGGATTTCCAGATTTGGAGTGTCGCTTTACATAGTGACTGATAGAGGCGCCCAATTCAAATCCGAGCTATTCAAGGAACTGTCTTCCCTCGTTAGTTTTCATTGTGTCAGCACCACGGCGTACATACCGTCCACGAACGGGATGGTGGAAAGACCAAACAGTACTCTGAAGTGATCCATACTGTCTCGTCGACAAGGCTGGCTGGTGGCATTTCCAATTATCCTTTTAGGCATTCGTTCTTTGCTCAATAACTCGGAATTTTAACCTTTCACGGCAGGCACGGGAACCACACTCTTGTGCCCGAAACGCTTAGTCTCGTCATCGTCATCGAAGACCGACTCTAAGTTTATTAAAGAACTGGCATCAACCATCGTACAAGTCGATTTCACGCGGTCACCTATAAGTCACTTACACTCGGTGCCCAAGCCTTTCGTTCCCCCAAGATCTTCAGGAAGTACCCCATGTGTGGGTCCGAATAGATCGCGTTTCGCAAACCACTAGAAACGCCTTATGCTGGCCCTTTTTCGGCGATCAAACTAACTCGCCATAAACTAGTGAAATTGGTAACGTCCCCGCTATAAACTGGCTGCCTCGCTATGAATTGGTAACATATACCCCTATAAGTTCATTGCTACTACATGGCATATTATTTCACTAGTTAATATGTCTGACCAAATTCAAGATTTCATAGGACCAATATGGTGTTCATTTATGAGGTTCCTCGTCGCTACACGTTCATGAAGCTTCCTGGCACATTTCACACTCTAACCCATTACTATTTACTAATGCTCTTATCGCCAGAAACTTCACTACCGTTTAAAACCTTGTGGTCGTAATAGGCTTTATCTGTACAGTTATATTTACAATGCATCCTAGGTACTTAAAACTTACAGCAACATTACCCCCGTCCTTAACGCAGACCTTACTTCAATATAAATAGTGTTCAAATTTGCAATATTTTCCCACTGATTCCATACATTCTTATAACTCACCACAATGGTTTTCTATCTACACAATCACAACATTTCCTCAATCCATGAACCATTTACAAAGTTCACGTCTCTTATCCCTAGGTCTCTAAGTAAGTTGGTTCGCTCTACACTTCCTCTACCCGTTCCTAAAAATAAACTTTTTCATTCCCTATCAATCCGACAGTTATCCTTCTTATACACTCGATCAGACTTTCTGACTGTAATAATTGTATTTCCCTTTCCTCCTTTATCATAATATAACTAAAATATTTTTGCACTCTTCCACTTTCAAATACACTACAACATAGCTGCCAGACCCATTCCATAATACATATCACCACCTTTATATTATATCAGCGACTATATCATCTACTCCAGCTGCCTTCCCATTTTCCAGATCTCTCGCAGCACTACAACCACTTTCATGTTTATTTTTCCATATCACGATTCAGCACTGGATTTACACCCATGAAACAAATATATTTACATTTGCATCAGTATTTTCGCCATTTACTTTTTACCTCCTAATTCCTCATGAATACCCTGGCATTCTTGCCATTGATGTGTAGACAACTATTCTTCTCCTGTTCCCATCGCAATCCTAATTCATCTTCCTGTTCCTATCGAGATCTCCATTCATCTTCCTGTTCCCATCTCGATTATCATTCATCTTCCTCTTCATATCGCGATCCTCATTCATCTTCCTGTTCCTATCGCGATTCTCATTCAGCTTCCTGTTCCCATCGGGATCCTCATTAATATTTTGTCACGTTTATTCTATTATCTTTTCCTTTCCTATTCCATTTCATCACTTGGTTCACTTTCTCCTCCTATGCATTCAACCGCATGTACCTGAAATCATCATCTGCATTATTAAGTATTTGTATAATATGTACGTCTCTTTTTAGATTTCCCCTGCACACTTCACAATGTCATTCCACTATTCAGCATTTTCTTTCCTCTGTCCAGTTCTGGGACATTCACAGAGATCCTTTGTACTACATACTACCACTTCCTTACTAATTTTTTCTCTTCACTCTATCTCCAATCTTCACTAGTTTCCTCTCTCACATTCTCAAGTATTCTCTCATACTCTCCCTATTCTCTCTGCTTCACTAGCTTTTCTCTTCTGGTTCTCCCTTCACTTCCGTCTTCCTCACGTGTTCTTAGCCATGCATCAACCAGTTTGAACTTACACAATCATATGATCAGATAGTCCCACACTCACACTTCAAAGCTTTCACATCAAATCCCGTAGCGTATTCTTTCTTGCGAGGAACGGATCAATCATAACTTCTTTCCCTCTGTCTCTTGTCCAATACATGTATATTTATGTACATCCTTATGTGAAAGAATGTGCTTGCTATATATAAGTTCCTTTCAGCACAGAACCCCACCACCCTCATTCCATTTCCATTATCCCTGGCTGTACCAAATGCTCTAGTTATCCCCTCTCTCATTCTTTCTTCCATTTATATATCATACAAACATCAACCGATAGCCAATTTCATCCACCCTCCGTCCCAAGTCATTTCAGAACCTCACTTTCTTGTCTTTACTTCTATTATTACAGGGTTTTTATAATCCAGACACGCACAACTTGACTCTTGCAAATCTCAACTCCATCCACATAGTTCTCGAGCTCACATCTTCATATATAACCTTTGAATCAAGCCATTCATCACTCAGATTCACTGTCACACCCTCTGTACTCCTACCAGCCTGATACACACATACCCGATTGCACTCCATCCCGTATAAACTTTTCAGTCCCTTTCATGTTTGGGGAATATTTCAGAATAGAGGCTCGGCTGCTTTAGAACTTTTGTCCCAAAATGATTCGTCCTCTTCCCAATATGTTTCGTTTAACTGATCATTTGGAGATCAAGTAAAATAGCCTCCCAAATTAAATTAGAGTGTGTGGGGGCAGAGCCTCTCACCAATAAAGGAGTGGGTGGGAGGCAATGTCTCCTCCCCCCCCCCGAAAAAAAATTAAGGAAAAAAGAAAGGATTAAAAAAAATGGCATACGTGACATCATAAGGAAAAACAAGGCAAATATTTGTGGTCAAATTTCGGAAAATACCCGCCTTCGAATTTTGTGGGCGCTTTGTTATAAATATCCCCATTAAAAAACAAACAAAAAAAACAACAACCGCAAATGCTATATAGTGTATATCTCCGTATATCGGACATATACACTATAGAGCAGTTTCACTAATTACAGCGGGCAAATTTCTAATTATGATGTTATGACGACAAATAGATCGGCAGCCATCTTGGGAGCCACATTGTTAATTGAAATCACATCGTAGTGTATTAAATATAATTTTGAAGGGCGTTTTTTTTTCTGAATGAAAATATGATATGGACATTTCATATTAATCAATTTTAAAGAAAATATGATTGATTTAAATAGTATTTGAGTTCGAGGCTTATATGTATGAAGTCAAGCAACACTATAAAAACTAGAGGTCTGACGACATCTCGCAATTGCCTTTGACTTCGGAACTAATGATAGGCTTTTGAATTAGGAATACTACGAGTTTATTTAAAAATAGCGGTGCTATATCTACCTTAAAAATTATATTTGTATAATACAATATGATGTGATTGCAATAGCCTAACAAAGAAAACAACAAAAAAACACTATTTTGGAATTTTTCCCAAGAAAAACTTCGACTACATTAAAAAGCAATTGTTTTTAAACACATTTATATATGAATTATCCCAAAATTCGAGGATGAGCATTTTCCGAAATTTAACCAAATTTTTTAAGTATTTGTAATTGTTATTTAGTTAATTTCTAATTTTTGTTAGTTAATTTATTATTATTTTTAAGACAATTATTTAATACTTTTTGCACATTTGCTTAGTTTATATGTGCATTTTTCCCTTTTGTTACTGGAACTTGTTTCTCTTCTTTAGCTTTAACATTATTTTTCATTACTATTTCCTTTACTTACTTTTTTATTCATTATTTTATATCGTTACATTTTTTGCTTTTTTTATTTGCTTTCTTGAATATTTAAGTTTCTTTCAAATACTTTAAATTCCAAGCGAAGCATAACTTATTCATGCTCGCGGAACGATAAGTTAACATTCATTATGGGGACAAAGAGGAAAGGCCAAAATATTCCGTGTGTTTGGTTCACATAAAGCAAGCCTATGCACTCTTCCTATTTTAAACATATTGGCTACCAATCCCCTCTTTCACTCATCACATACACCCATCACATTCTATATACCCATTCGCTTCCCACATTGACCGCGGGTTGCATGGCAAGCGGTCCCCTATCTGAGTTTAGTCACATTTTACGACCCACGCCGAATTATGGGTTTGTCAACTTTAACGATAATACAGCTTGGAGGACAGTAATAGCCCTCTTCTTGCCTCATGTAAATGCATTAATTTATTATTATTAATAGAAATATAATCACATAAGGTATATCATTCATTTTTAATTTCGTGGTTTTAATAACTAGTGGGATAACTCGTCAAATTTATCCTACAACCGTTGTTTTGTTTTGTGAATTAAGGAACTTAGGCGATTCATAATTGCTAGGTGCAGATCGCACACGACGCTCAGGCTGTGAAGATTTCTCCGAGCTTATAATTCCTGTTGTTTCGAACGCTGCGCTAGCCTTGACTTTTTATCTAATAGGCTTTCTAGATAAGCACAATTCGTTGAACAAACGCAACGTTACCTTTTTAATTTATTATAAGATAAGAGCTGCGTTGCGTAGATATTCTAGTATTTCTTAATTTACTATTTTATTGCTTTCAGATCAGAAAGTAGGTTATTATCAAAGAATATATCAGATGATCCGCTTATGTGATCGAAAAATGATTTTCCCATGGCTCTGATATAGATATATTGTAATAGTAATTTCGAAGGAAAGATAAAATTAGCAGCCGTTGCATTGACAAAATATTGTTTTATCATCTCATCCTGAGATATTATTAAGCCTCATCAAGGCAGGTATGATTAAATAGTAGAAAGTCGTAACACCGTCGATTAAGGAATATTTTTTTTAAAGAACCTGGAAATATTTGAAGCTTTTATCCAAGCTCTTTCTAAGATTTTCTTTCCATTTCGAAAAACAGCCCGCCCGCACGGCTGGTTTTTCGGATATTTGTAGCTTTTATCTAAGTTCTTTCTAAGAGTTCGGTAAAAATAAATATGCTTATCGAATGTTTTGGAATAAAAAAAAATAATAATTACAAATCGTGAAGTTCACAAAATGTATTCAAATTAAGGCATTCCTGTATTTGTTTTTATTTTTCGTATATCAAAACAATTCCAATAAAAGTTTTTTCTTGCATGTAGGCCTAAAAAATAAGCATTGATTTGAAAAAACTAGACCAAGAATAAATTATTATTAGATCAGGCAATGGCTTCGCCACTCCTCCCTACGGAGGGGGAGGGGGAGCTTGCGCTTGTCTACTAAGATTAAAATTTGAAATCTAAAAAAAAGCAGCCATGGTTAAATTTTTCTAAATTTTCTGAACTTCGGCAATTATAATTTTAAAAAGGGTCTCTAAACTAAATTTCCCCCCTTTAAAAATATCACGTTGCTAAAATATAATTATAGAAGAAGATATATAAAAATAAATTTTCTGAACTTCACCATTTGTACTTCTTTGGGTTTTTAAAAATCACCAAATTTCTATACTTATATTTATTTCTGAACTTCACCATTTTGTTTTTTGATATTATAAAAGAATTATTAAAAATAACTTTGTAAAAAAAACATAAGTCATAACCAAACTAAGATGAAATTTTTATTCAAATACTCAAGAAAATCCCCTTCTTAAATTATAAAGTTAGTGCTGATGATGATGATGATGATTTGTACTAGAAACCTTTTAAATTTTTTTAGAGCAAAACCCCATTGTTAGAGCTAGATAGCTCCGGAGTAAGCAAGCTCCCCATGTGCTGTTAGATTGTGATTCACATAAAATAAATCCAATGTTCACACGATCCAATCCTTATATTGTATCATGAATTATTGAAATTTTTATTTTGGTATTAAGCAGCTCATCCTAAATTGCACTATTCAATTTTAGTATTTTATAAAAACTAGAAATTTTAACTCTACTATTTTAGTTTCTTAGTGCCGATGATGATGCTAAGTCCTCGAAACGTTCAAACCCAGAAAAATAAAGATGCTTTATCAATAGTGTGCTTGGTTTTCATTTTCATATATATATATATATATATATATATATATATATATATATATATATATATATATATATATATATATATATATATATATATATATATATATAAAGAACAAATACAAGTTCTGCGGGTTGTAACAACCCCCACAGGGCTCTTGCCATATTAACTTTTTGCCTTTCCAAACCATTTTGAAGACAGAAAGAAAGATGCAGTAACCTTGCATTGCAGACTGTATAGTACAAGAGAAAGAGAAATTGGACGCGAATGAGCAATGACACAAGAAACGGGAGTTTTTTAAAGGTAAGAGAAAGGGACATTGGAAGAACACTAGGATCAAAGAGAGCAAAGGTCGGCACAGTGAAGACAATACTTACTGAAAGACAGAAATAAGGCCAGGGAAAACAAGTTTGAAATTCCTGGTCCGGACTCGAGCCCGGGTCGCTGAGTGCCAGTCAGATGCTCTACCGTTAAGCTAACAGGCACCGTGGATCTACTCTACTTTGATAGGGTAAAGGTGTGCGCCAAATAGTGACACTATGCCTGGTAGTTTAAGGTAGAGCATCTGACCGGCAATCAGCAAACCCGTGTTCGAGTTCCGGCCAGGAATTTCAAACTTTTTTCTCCTGGCCTTATTTCTGTCTCTCAGTAAGGATTGCCTTCATTGTGCCGCCCTGTACTCTCTTTGATCCTGTTGACAGTCAGACAAATACACTTGCCGTCTTCGAAAACAACTATACAACCCACAGTACTATACCTTCTTTTCCAGTGCCACCAGGAAATCCATGAGCCCAGCCGGACAATCTTCACAGACGGTACCAAATCAAACAACGGTGTGGAATACGCGGCAATCCTGGCTCATCAGACAAGAATGGCACTACTACCTGAATGCGCGTCAGTTGTATCAACGGAATTGACACCAATTATATTAGCTCTAAATTATGCATCAGACAACACGATCACAACATTCTCCGACTTCAATAGTGCACTTGAGATGCTGAAATCCTACACTCAGACCCAATCCCTCGTCATCATAATTCGGGATAAATTAGCATCTCACTCCAGTAACACAACCTTATGATGTTGCCCCTCACGTGTGGGGATCAAAGATAACGAAATTGCCGATGCAGCAGCAAAAACAGCCACAACAAACCAACTACCACCTACATAACAACATATTTCAAAGACTATTACAAACTTTTCAGCAAAACCATAATACATGAATGACCACCACTACATATACAACTAGGCCTAATGAAGCAATCTACCAAAACACAACATAACAAGCCGTGTTTACAGTACCTTAAAGCGATCTTCCCTAAAATAAGTGATGCCAAGATTAAAGAAGGCATATTCGTAGGTCCTCGGATTCCTCAACTTATAGCTGATGAGGAATTCGAAGGGAGAATGGATGAAACTGAGCTATCGGCCTGGCATGCATTCAAAGATGTATGCAAGGGACTTCTGGGAAAGCACTAAAGGGCCCAGCGAGAGCGTATAGTGGAGAGCCTAATCAAGTGCTATCAAGATCTCGGATGCAATATGTCACTGAAGATACACTATCTTCATTCTCATCTGTCCTTCTTCCAGAGGATGCAGGAGATGTGAGTGATGAACATGATGAGAGGTTCCATCAAAATGTAGCGTCAAAGGAAAACAGGTATAAGGGGAAATGGAGCCCTGCTATGCTGGCTGACTTCAGCTGGAACCTGAAGCGTGACACACCTGAGACGTCTTACAAACGAAGAAGTAAATACTAAAATGTAGGTTAATACATTATATAATGCTACCAAACATGCTGATTCATTATATATTCATGAAGTAATTACAATGGCCACATTTAAGCTGACTTTGGGAATGAAATACATTTATTGTATCGTGGAAATCTGTATCAATTGCATAATTATTAAATCGGCAATTTACAAGAAAATGTTACGTGATGGGAATTTTTTGTTATCAAATTCGAATTTAGCAGACTCAACTTCATAATAAAATTCAGCTGAGATCTGCGTTTCTTTCTTGACACTGAAATTTTTTGTGCAGTGTATAACAAGAACTGAAGAATGTCCCTCACTTTTCATACCGAGGCTCTGTCCTCACAGAGACCTGTGAGATTACCAACGACGTGCATAGGCGTATTGGTCTCGCATCTGTCTCTTTTGGCAAACTTACCAATAGAGTATTCCAGAATAAGGACCTAACAATCAAGACTAAAGTGACTGCTTACAAGGTAATATGCCACCCCATACTTCTATGTGGCTGTGAGGCCTGGGTTCCATGCAGGAAACACCGAGGGAAACTGGAATCTTTCCACATGAGCTACCTACAGCGCATATTGAGAATTAAGTGGTGGCACAAGGCCCCACATAGCGAAATACGGGAGCCTGCTCACATCGAGCCACTAGAAGTCATTCTGCTACAAAACCAAGCTACGATGGGTAAGTCATATAATCCGTATGTCCGTGGATAGGCTACCACGAAGAGTCTTCTATGGTGAGATCGCAGACAGTAGCAGGTCTGCAGGAGGACAGCGCAAACGATATAAAGATCATCTAAAGACATCCCTCAGGAAATGCAACATTCACCCGCAGGCACTTGAGACAATAGCCTCTGACCGGCTACAATGGCGAACTTCCTGTCGAGAAGGCACTGAGGCCTACGCAACTCGCCTAAGAAATAGAACAGATGCGAAGAGGACACAACGACACCAACCACCTCTTCAGGAAGGCGAATTCCCTTGTGACATATGCAATCGCATCTGCAGATCACGAAGAGGGCTGCGCGCCCATAGACGCTCATCGCCGTAATCGACGGACAACTATAAACAAAGTAAGCAATCCTATAGTCTAAGATGTCTGTTCTCTATGATGGTTGTGAAATAACTGTTTTTGCGTTCTCTCTTGAATATTATGGTCGTTTCCAAGCTATAATTATTTTTTTTGTCTGAAACACGGCACTTAACTATTCCATTATATTTTTAACTTCCATTAATTCAAACATTTACTCATTTTGACGTAGAATTTTGAAGTGTTTAGTCGTACTTTTAAATAGTATATAAAAATTTGATCAGTTTAGGTTAGGTTGTGCTTTTAGGGTGAGTGCTTAAACAAAACTCAAACCTAACAAAAAACAAGGTCTGCTGACCAAAGTCGCGTGCTCTCACTTATTCTGATTTATGACCTTACGACCTTCAAAACTTTCAATAATTCCCAGACTAACATTGGGAGTACCTTGGCAATTATATCATTCTAAAGAGAATGTAAAACAACATAAGGGTTTTAAATTTCGTTAGAATCGGCCGAATAGTTATGATGTTATTACCAAAAGTAAAAAGCAAATTGGGACCGACCGACCGACCGACATAGGGAGATATAGAGTCACATGCAACTAAGCACACGAGACTAAAAACAACAAAACCATACGTATTCCGTTAAGAACATGCTTGTGAACGGAGCAGAAATTAGATTTAAGGAAAATGTAACTGGTCAGAATATTTTTTTTAAACAGTTAAAACTAAACGTGCTTAAATAACTTAATATCCCTAACCTTCTATATCGTAGTTCAATTTGCATCATCGTTGGTAATATGTATTTCTTGAATCTGTACAATGAAACATTTTTCAAAAGGCTAATGACGTCATAGCACCGGCAAATAATCGATTTATATATTGTAACATACTAATTTTAAATGCTAATATTCGAAAACTAGTGCTTTGCGCGCAAATAAATAGTAACAAGCTATTCAGACAGGCCTGTAGAATAGATTAAATGCATAATAAAAACGTTGGAGTTTTTAAATGTGTAGAATTACCAAATTCAAATTATAAGTTAATTGCATTTTGTTAATTATGCAGAAAGTTCGTAAAAATAATCTTCAATTTAAAATAAAAATGGCATATGACGCTATCTTGAAATGCCTAGCGAGCTAGTTTCTAAGGTTAGGTTAATTTTAGTTAAATTTTGGTGCAATCCTAAAATCTAATTAAGTTGACCATTCCGTCTTCAAACTTTTACCTCACGAGTATCAACAAAAATACAATCTCATAGATTGGGCAGTTCTGCTAGCCAAAATCGGCTCCCGCTGGTATATACACTTTTTTATTATTATTCGAATTCTCCGTATAATCATAATCAAATAATTATTTATTTCAGGATGGATTATTCTTATTATTATAATTTCTATTTATTATAAGTTATTGAAACTATCAAACGAATGTGCCATTTCTTGAGAAAAGTTCAGCAAGGGATCGCTGTCGTTCTTTTTCGTACCGCGCATCAATGTAATGTTTCGCAAACCTATTATAAATTCTTCCCAAGCCAGTTTTTTCTCGTTCTTTATACTCTGGAGAACATTTATCGTGAGTGACTCTAATAATTCCCTTTATTTCTTCGCTGTAGTTATATAAAGGGTTCTTGATTCCCCATTCTCGTTCTAATGCGGAAATTATTTTTGAGTAATTAATCTAGTTTGCTTTCATGGGAAGGTTTGAAATTGTTTAGGACGCGTTTTTTTCAAGCTATAAACCCTTGATGACGAAGCTGCTGAATTTTTCAAAGCGTAAACTCATAATTATAAATTCTTTTAAAACATACTGAAATATGATAAGATTTAGATTCATTTAGTGTTAAGGAGTTATAGTTATAAATTGAATGAACAAAAATTAATAAGCAGAGTTTATATTAAAGGAACTTTTCATTTAGAAAAACAAAAACATTTTATTGAAGCAATTCTCCCTGGAAACTGAACTATTAGAATATACCATATAATAATTACCAATACGTTTCTATTTAAAATATATGTATTTAAAAGAGAAGCGGCTTCGCCACTCCTTTTACAGGGGGAGCTTACGCTTCGCATGCAAGCTTTCGGTCGTGGCCGAAAGTTTTAAAAGAGATACAAAAGACTACCCGAGAGAGAGCACCACTTTCTCTTGGGGCTGGGGTTGGTCATCTTTTTTCACATCGATGCTTATTTTCTAGGCCTAAAGCGAGGGTGGGCAAATTGTCGCCAAAATCTCGTCTCATAATTTTGTTTTATGTAAGTTCCAGATTAATAAATCTGTCATTTTCAATTATATTTCATTCGTAATAAAATCATATTTAAAAAATACGATACATTATAAATACTTATTCTAATTACCCTTATGTACACGTTCTCTTTTGCTCGCAGGTTAAGCATAAGCATTGTTTTCACCCTTAAAAAATGAAAACGTACGAACTTTCTAGCGAAAGAACAATTACAGAGGGATTGCAGAGGGATTTGCAGGGAAACGCGCGTGTATTGCATGTATGCAGTTCTTGATAGATCTGCAGAAACATTATTATCTATAATTAATCCTTACCAGAGATGCGATATATAAACACTCGACTCTTAACCACTCTCAGAACTTTAAACAGGTGCCAACACAAACCAAATAGAGTCGCTTTGGGCCAAGGCGAAAATGAGGAATAAAATAGAATGTGAAACCGCTCGTTCTCTGATCCACTTCTATATGTGCGAATTTTATGGAGGCGACGAAATCAAATTTACAAAGACATTTTATAGTTTTATCTATTAAATAATCTTTAGCTTTTACTTTTTTTTACTTCCCTTAGCTTTATTTTATACTTATAACATAGGAATGATCCCATCCTTCGATTCCCGCACATGAGAAAGGCCTTTCAGCCTCATAAGGCCGGCCGTTCAGCGATCTGGCTTAGGATACAAAATTGCGCCATAATAAGAGAAAAGATTCAAAGTGTAAATAGTGATTCGGATTCCACGTTAAGCTGTAGGTCCCAACTCTGATATAAGTCCGGAAATAGTCTAAACAGGGTGGCAAAACTATGCCCAAAAAATTACCCTTAGTTATTTATGTGTAGCTATATCTATGACTAAGTAGTATGTGCAAACATAGTAATTGCAATGACTTACTTGAATTCGAAATTTTCAGCCGCAAACATTTACATAACCTTCAATGTCGTCCACTGCTTAAAATTATTGCCCATCCCTCGCCTATAGGCAAGAAAAAACTTTTATCGAAATTGTTTTGAAATACGAAAAATGTCGTGGAATAGCCAGACTCTCTCTCTCATTCTCTCTCTCTCTCTCTCTCTCTCTCTCTCTCTCTCTCTATATATATATATATATATATATATATATATATATATATATATATATATATATATATATATATATATATATATATATGCCTTTTGGGGGTTTGCTTTGAAGCTGGTTTAAGATTCGACCTTAGCCGGTTCGTGAACGGGAAATAGTTAAGAATTCAATGGGGATGGTGTACTTTTTAATTGCGGGGTTCTTTCAAAACAAATAATTCAGAGTGCAAGTTGGCCAAAGATTAACAGGTAGCTTGTATTCGTTTAGGGTTGCAAGAAAAAGTCAATAACAAAAATATACCTTTACTAACAAATAAATCAAGTTGAAATATGTACAGGTACAGGATTTAAAGGGAATGATCGTACATGCGAAAATTAACTGTCGGCACGAGACACAGGGGGGATAAATACGGGATTAGTGGTCGGGTTCAGGTCAGGGATTAAAAATGGGATTTTAATCCGGGGTTCACACACAAAGGATGGGACGATTTGGATAGATCAGATTATAGAATAATCTGTAGGCGTCAACGATTGCAACTGCATACGTGTTCATTGAAGGGAAATGCCGCTCGGGATACGATGACTCTAATGTGAAAGCAGGGTTACCTAAGGGGGCGGATGAGGGAGCACACGTAAGTTTGGCCTTCGAAGATGGAAATCCTCGCCAGATAATCGCCGATTGACTATGACAGAGTTCATGGATTTAGATTTAGCCTTTGTCCTCGAATTGAAATCGCCAGTGTCTCCGATCGCGACGAGGAAACGTACCCTTTGCTCGTACGCGGTGTTAGGCGGGGAAAGTCCTGGGGCGATACACGCTAAACCGAGTCGGGGGATTATATAGGCGCTCACTGGTGGTTGGGATGGCCTGGCGGTAGCCTCCACGACTCGCGCGATCTTGGGGAAAGTCAACGACTCCTTCGGGGGAACCGAGATAAGGATGGCATAGAATGTTCGACGAGCTTCGATCTATGTCGGAGGGTTGATCAGCCGTAGATCAGCTTCGCTTCCAACGCTCCGTGCGGTGATCTCAAGACCACGTTGGTACAGAAGGGCACGTGGTAGCCCTTCCACCTTATTCTTCTACAAAAAAAACAATTCCAACTTTTTGCTCGTCTAAATTTATTCTTAAAAATAATCTTGCTTTACTCATTTTTATGTCCCAGTAGTTATTTCCTTCTACTCAAGTTTAAAATGTAAAATCTGTTTTAGAAATAACTTCGATAAAACCTTCAAATCAACGACCTACCCAGAACAATCCACACCCAAAACAGCCATGCCTAAATTTAAGTAAATTTTCTCAATTTCACCATTTTTAATTCTTTTTAATTAAAAAAAAAATCCAAAACATTCGATAACCATTTTTAATTTTCTGACCTTCACCATTTTGTTTCTTAAACAAGGTCAACAGACATAATCGCGTGCTCTCAATTATTCTGACATATGACCTTCAAAACTTTCAATAATTCCTGGACTAACCATGAGAAAACCTTGGCAGTTGTATCATTCTAAGCCGAATAGTTACAATGTTATTGCCAAAAACTCATTGAAAACTAAAACGTTTACCATCCGACCGACGACCTACGGACCGGTATAGTAACTTATAGAGTCGCGTCCACGCGACTAAAAATCCAGCTAAAATATACTCTTACGATAAACTAATATCAAAACTTGTTTGGCCATGACCATATCCATATCCCGAAATCTTGGATAATTTATATATATATTTTTTTTTAAGCGAAAAAAATATCAATAAAAATACCCCAGTTAAAATATAGTGTAATACAATATATTTATTTCCTTTCCCGTCCTTAATGATTTGCTTATGGGGAATATATTTGCTAACAAGGGTATTTATTATATGAATTTATAATCATCATCATCATCATCACTAACTATAATTTAAGAAGGGAATTTTTTGAGTATTTGAATAATAATTTCATCTTAGTTTGGTTATGACTTATGTTTATTTTTCTCGAAGTTATTTCTAATAATTCTTTTATGATATAAAAAAACAAAATGGTGAAGTTCAGAAATAAATATAAGTATCGAAATTTTGTGAAATTTTTAAAACCTAAAGAATTACAAATGGTGAAGTTCAGAAAATTGATTTTTATATATCTTCTTCTATAACTATATTTTAGCAACGTGATATTTTGAAAGGGGGAAAATTGAGTTTAGAGTTCCTTTTTTTTAATTATTGTAATTGGTGAAATTCAGAAAATATCTAAAAATTTAACCATGGCTTCTTTTTTTTTAGATTTTAAATTTTAATCTTAGTAGCGAAGAGCAAGCTCCTCCCGTAGGGAGGAGTGCTACGGGAGGAGTGGCGAAGCCATTGCCTGGTTAATACAATAAAAATATCAAACAGAAGTGCTCATGTAAATGGCAATACTTCCGCCCATGAACTCAACGCCTGAAAAATGTTAAGCTCAGCCAATTTGTCTTCAGATAAATTGGCGAAGTTTAATAACTTATAGCTTCTTAATTTCTGCGGTTTATTTCACTTGTAGGTTTAGGCCTAAAATTTAATTCCCTACAAGGAAGGAAACATATATATATATATATATATATATATATATATATATATATATATATATATATATATATATATATATATATATATATATATATATATATATATATATATATATATATATATATAATTTCACTAGGAATGAGAGTACATAGAATGCGGAGAAATTCATCTTCATTTATTGGGAATAAACAACGTTTCGAGCTGTCGGGCTCATCTTCGGGTTCTATGATATAAAGGAATACATAATTTACAATGAATTAGAATATTAAGAGTGTTGACAAATATCTACAAAAAGAGAGACTTTTTCTATAATGTAAAACCTAAAAAAATACATAATTTATAATGAGTTAGGATATTAAAAATCCTAGAGGAATACAAGAGAGAACCATCAAAACACTCACCATCGTTGGTCTGACTTCAGGGAGAAGTGGGGAGGGGGGATTGAAGTGGACATAGGTAAGATTGTATTGGTAGTAGAGTTATGTCACAAGTAGGGGAGCAGCGGACGAGTCACAATTAAGACTAGGGGCACAGGATTTAATATAAAGAGACTAGTATTCTTAAGCTTTGCTCATTTTTATCTTGATCTATTATTGTAAAATTATCTAAAGTTATATCCGCTTTGCATTTGATTGCATGAGCTCTGATAGGGGATGGTTCTTTACGATTAAGTGGGTTTTCAGTACGGACGCTCATGCCCATGTGTGAGGAGAACCTTGCTCTCAGGGAACGAATCGTGCTGCCTATGTATCTTGCTTGGAGAGACCGAGGACAAGTGAATTCGTAAACAACACGACTGCGCATCCATAGAGGAGGTTTGTCCTTTTGACTGAACCAACTACCAATATTGAGTTTGTTAATAAATACTAATTTGAAATTTGTATGGTAAAAATATCGTTTAAATAATTTAGAAAACTTTCTTCTCAATTCTCTATTAAGGGGACTGTCGTAAAATGCACCTTTTGATCACCCCACACCTGACACCACTTTTGTCGTAGGATACCTTGTGGTCGTGATGTACTTCTTTGATTAAGTAGGCTTTGATCTAAGAGTGCTAATTTTGTGTTTTTTTAAGGAAGAGCCTCTTCAACACGTAAGTTTATTAGGAAACACACAGGAATTATCCCAAAATAAACATTTTAAATTTAACACAACTATGAAAAACAAACAGTAATCACATGTATATCTTCTTCCTAAGCTAACCTAGACTATCTCGGTTGGCAACTAGGCCTATTACAATATCTTCAATGACAAAAATAAACAAATAGGCTCCCGGTAAACACACCAATTGCCGATTAGTATTTTTATCGTGACCCTTTTTGATTAGCGTTAAACATTAAATTAAAGTACTCTTTTTTCAACAAATATGATCGAGGTTGACGCACAATTGTCTTTACTTCTATTAAATCATGTAACGTACTAACCTCATACTATCGCAATATAAATATAAATGTTTTTGCTAACTCACATGACAGACGGGATCAGTGGTTGCCGGAGGTCGTTGGAGGGCTTATCTCGCCTTCAGGGATTTGGAGTACCGATGATAGAATTTCGCCGAGATGTGATGGAGAGAGATCGAGGTAGGGCACTATCAACTTATTATTGCAACCTTGCCTATGGTTAAGTTAAGAAGACGGAGAGAGTTATGGTGCTCTTCGCTCCAAGAGTCCTCTTCTGGATAATATTGAAGCCTTTTGGTGTCATATTCTTCAACGTAGAGTGCCCAACTAGATTTTGGGGTATTCGGGAGGATTTTTACCGTAATTAAAGAAGGGCCTCGTTGGGGCTGGGTTCTTCTCCTCTCACTCTCACTCTTACAGAGCTTGAGATGTGAGAGTCACTCGAGTGTGGGCGGGTTTACTTTTCTCCACTCAGACTTCTTCTAAGTCTGTAAAGGGTTCTTCAGTATGGCATCGATACCAAACTTGACAGTTTATGTTAATTCGGCCCGGGAAGGGGGGATCGATTTTCTCAATCTGATCCTATCGTTTCTCACGGAAATCATCTTGTCTGGCTGAAGGATCAATCTTCACGAACTGAACCTTCGTCTTTCTTCCCCCAATTCTAATCATTCTCTTTCTTTCCGGAGCTTATTTATAGGCGGACCACCGCCCCATCTAAGGGAGAAGGGCCAAGGCCACAGAGGGAAGCGCGAATGGTGAGTTCGCATCTGGTGAGAGCGAGAAGTGCAGAGGTTAGCACTGAGGTGCCCAATTCAGCTTATTAATTAGTGAGACCCTCAACCGCCACACTCCTTGGCGTGCCTTTTGACTAGCACCGCTTTTTTGTGACATAACCACGGGTTTATGGATCTCGTAGGTAATTGGATCGTTAGCGCGTCGTTTAAGGGCCTTAGGTGGTTGACTTAACACAGATGGTCGCTCCAACTACCTAAGCGGCGGGGAGATCAAACAGGGTAGGAAGTTACTGTTATTCGCCGGCTACCGTTCCCACGAGTCTCCTCATGGGGCTTGCTTTTCCAGCTTTCTCCACAAGGGGGGGGGGAGGTGACTTTAAGGTATATGTTCACCTGGCCCTCCGGGAGGCTTTATGTAGCCATTTCTCTACAGGGACCCATTTCGGGAAGAATAAAATATTTTGAGTCTTTAGGAACCTCTAAGTTAGGATTGGGAGGTAAATATTGGGAATTTAAAAATTTACAAATAAGGGTATTTACTACTGACAGGGGATAGCAATTATTCTTGAAATAGAATCTTAGGAATTCAAATTTTTTAGGCATTAGAGAGAATGAAGATGACAGGTGAAAGCCACGAAAGATGAGTGTCCTGATGGAGCTCAGTTTGTATGATAAGTCGCAAAAGCTATAGAAATTTGTACCTATATTATTGAACGTAGGTTTTCTATATATGGATGTTGTTAAGCCTTGATTTGACTTTTTAATTAAAAGGTCTAAAAATGGGATACAATTTTCTTTTTAAATTTTCTGAAAAAGAAAATTGTCTCCCATTTTTAGATAAAATGTGTGCACTCATTCCCCCATTTTCTTTCCTTCTATGTACGTTCACAACTGTAATGACATACGCGCGTTCATGTGATCTACAGCTGGACATAAATTACCTCTTGACCACCGACTTTCAAAGTTTATCGTTTGTGATTTCAGTGTGTATTATTTGTATGGGTTTTATCGTGTAAATGCTGACTTAAATATTATCATTTACCTGGTACAAATTTGACCTCAATATTCTGTATAAGTATTTTAATCATCATTCTACTTTAATAATGCTTGATGTGTCGAATTGATATTTAGTTCACAAGAACTAATATAATTTATACTCATGTATTATTTTAACCAACGAATTAGTGTTATCATATATGTAAATACTAACATAATTATTATTACGCACTCTGTACCAATTTGACAGAAATATTCTCTATAAATATTTTTAATCATCATTTTACTTTAAGGATATTTGATGTATTGAATTAGCATTTTGTTCACATTTGTACTTATGTATCATTTTAACCAGCGAATTATTGTACACCTTACCTCATACTTTTATTATTCTATTTCCCATTCCATCGGAAGAATTTTTGTCTTGCGCGTAGCCAAGTGGTCTAAAGGGCGGTTTAATTGAGATCAAAGCGGTTGCTCGCTGCCTCAATGTGCACGGTTCAAATCCCATCCCAGCTCCGATATTTTCGAAGTAAGAAATAACTATTTCCGAAGAAACATTATTCAGTTTTCTCTTTTCTGCCGTGAAATATATATATATATATATATATATATATATATATATATATATATATATATATATATATATATATATATATATATATAATTATACATTAGTAGCTAATTATTAATTTTCTTGATCTTCCAACCTTCTTTACCCTTAAATCAATATTTGTAAGGAAAGTTTGGAACAGAGCTATAGTCTATTCATGGTGATGAAAAACATTAAAAGATAAGACAAACGTTTGAAGAACAACAGAAACCATTTATTCAATGCTACTTTTCATTAAATAGAGAAAGCTGACAGCTCATTGAATTGGATGTTAATTTCAAGGATGACAAAAGCTCAAGGACCTATCAAAGGTCATCCGCATCTGTCAAAACCCAACCACAAAATGCATCCATAGGATTGTATCAGATCATGCATCTACAATATATAATTCGAACCATAAATAGGAATGTGTTAAAAACAAAAAGCATCATCATGAAGACCCATCAAAATCAAAATCAATCGTAATATACAATAATAAAAAAAACTGCATCCACAGGAATGAGTCCAGAATACCCCCTAAAGTTAACCCTCCCTCCCCATATAATCATCTAATCTGCGTTTGAATACATTCAAGTTTGGACTGTCTACCGTCTCAGATGGCAAACTATTCCAGTAATCTACCATTCTATTGGTGAAAAAATATGTTCTAACATCCAACCTGCACTTCTGGTTTTTATTTTTTTAAGTGGTGACCCCTAGTCCTATTACTACCTTCCAACTCTAATAACTTGCTAAAATCCAACTTATCCATATCCCAGAACAGATTTTAAAAACCTCAATCATATCTCCCCTCACACATCTTCTCTCAAATGAAAACATTGTCGTAGAATGGACTCTCGACGATATACCATATATAACTATTCGTTGAGGGAACTTACTTAATTATCTTTAGAGTGCGTGGATGTCTGGCTGGCCGATATTATGTATCTTCGATATGCTTAAGAAGTGGAACTGAGCTTAAGGATAATAATATTTCTATCATTAATAAAATAGAGTTTTATTAATAATAACTATCAACAACACACAAAACGGAAAATATTGACATAAACAGAGAATGGAAAGGGTCGTGTGGAATCGAGCTAATCCGAGGATTAAAAGATTTAAAAATGTAAAACAAATATAAAGTTAAAGAGATGGGATGGTTCGCTAAACCATTTAAAGCACAGGATAGAATTGACAAAAGGGTTAAATACTCAAAGGTAACGTTCGGCTTACGTAATTTATACTTGTTGTGCAGAGGAAGGCGGCGTGAAGGAATTTTCGGTCTGCTGGCGAGTTCCAGCTGAAGGAGGGGGGGGGGAATAAAATGATCCTGACGTGGCGTCTTGGGAATGAGAACCGTTTCTAAACGAACGGCTTGAAGAAGAATGGCTGTTCTACGTTGTTCTCTTCTGAACAACAGGGGGGGGGGGTGAGAACCGTCTCTTGTCTACGGGCTCAAGAACAATGGATGTTCTAATGTTGTTCTCTTCTGAACAACAAGGGGGAAGGGTGAGAACCGTTTCTTGGTGAACGGGCTCAAACGAACAATGGCTGTTCTACGTTGTTCTCTTCTGAACAACAGGGGGGGGGTGAGAACCGTTTCTTGTCAACGGCTCGAACGAACAATGGCTGTTCTAACGTTGTTCTCTTTCTTAACAACAGGGGAAGGGTGAGAACCGTTTCTTGGAGAACGGGCTCAAACGAACAATGGCTGTTCTACGTTGTTCTCTTCTGAACAACAGGGGGAGGGGGGGTGAGAACGGTTTCTTGTCAATGGGCTCAAAAGAACAATGGCTGTTCTAATGTCGTTCTCTTTCTAAACAACAAGGGGAAAGCCTTGTGGACTCGGCGTCACGAAAGCTCGAACCTTGGCACTCAAGGGATATTGTCCTTCTTCTGGACAAGTGATGGTGAATCTCGAGGTCGAAGTCCCTTGGCGCACAAGGTGAGAGAGGGTCGTGGTGATGTTTCGCGACGAAAATCTGGATCTCCAATCTTATCTTAGTGGTAAAGTTTCCATCTAAATAGTCGAGACACTCCCTTGGCGTGGGGGACAATGGAGTGGGAGCTTCGAGGGAATGCACAGCCGAGCCTGAGAACAAGCCTTATCTGCCCATAAGCCTAACTCAATCTGGCGTGATCGGCGGATGGGGCGAACGGGGGGTGGATGATAAACCTCCTTGTTTAAACATTAACTCAGGTGGCTGCGATAAGGCGCCCAGTTCAAAGCGAGGATGCACGTGGGGAGCATCGTAGTTTTAAATAACATGTGATAGTGGTGAAAAAATTAACGCGGCCTTAACCCGTTCTATCACAAACATATTTAGTGCCCTCAGTCTATCTTCATATACAAAGTGCTTCGGGGAAGGTATTATTTTTGTTGCCCTTCGTTGTACTGACTCTAGCAGGTTGATGTCATGTCTAAAATATGGTGACCAAGCTTGTATACAGTACTCTAAATGTGGCCTAACATACGAGTTGTATAGTTTAAGGATAACCTCTTTACTCTTGTAGTTAACATTTCGGTCAATGTATCCTATCACCCTATTTGCTCTATTTATTGCCTCAATACGCTGATTTTAAAACTTCAGTGACCTATCTACTACTAGGCTTAAGCCGTTCTCATCCTCAACGGAATTCATCCAATACCCATCTATTTCATAGCTAAATTCCCTATTATCCCTTTCCATGTTCAGAACTTTGCATTTTTTAATGTTAAAAGTCATCGGCCACTTCTGAGCCCAAGCTAATAACTTATTTAAGTAACTCTGCACTTCAAAACTACCCCCAATTTCTTGTACTACAGCTGCCAATTTAGTGTCATCAGCAAAAATTGACACTTTGCTATTTACAATCTCCCCAAGATCATTTATATAATCTATGAATAATAAAGGGCCGAGAACGGATCCCTGAGTTACGCCACCGATAACGTCCCTCCACTGTGACCTCACCCCATTCAGCCGAACTCTCTGTTTCCTTTTTATCAGCCATTCAGTTATCTAATTCAAAACTTTACCACATATCCCATGCATTTTTAATTTGTGAACTAGTCTCCTATGTGGAACCTTATCAAAAGCTTTGCTAAAATCTAATAGATGCGGATGACCTTTGATAGGCCCTTGTGGCTTTTCTCATCCATGAAGTTATGTTATGTTATGTAATATTGTGGTAGTTTTTTTTATTCGCCTTAACTCACCTCTGCCCACTTTTCATTTCAGGTTTCGGTGAAAGATGGAGGACAAAGCTTCCTAAGACCAGTGCCGGACCCCTTGTCTTCCGCCGAACAGTATGTTTTTTTCCCTATGATTAATGTTATAAAAATGTAATAGGATTGTGAGTGAAGTGAGAGCAGTAGGACCTTTTCGAAGTGTGCACAAGGAAGGGGTGGAGCTGGAACACAAAGCCAGGTATGTGTGAGAAATGAGTGAGAAAGGTCTGTGTGTATTTAGGGGATGTGTATATGAGCTACGAAGAGTGGGATATGTAACACCCTTGAGGAAGCAAGCAGGGGGTAATTTGTCCCCTTTTTTTTACTCCCAAGGTGCTGCTGCTCACGTCTTGAAGTGAGGAGAAGGAAAGAGTCGGGAGTTGTGAAGCTGTAGACCATCGGTGTGTGGCGTGATTTGGAGACCCCAGCCGTCCATTCCCCTACCCCCCCCCTTTCGTGAGAGAAAAAGGGAGAGGCGACCAGACTGCGCCTTTTACTTAGCCCCACACTCAGCAAGAGTGAGGGTACCACCCCGTAAAGTGCGAAAAAGACACCCTGGGGTGACTATTTAGTAATGAACTGACCAATCGTTTGGGAGAGGGAGCACACCTAATTGGTGCTTTAGGTGAAGCAATAAGTTTTTTGGTGGTAACCATATATATCTATAGAAATTATTATTTTTTTTATTTAGCGATATTTACTCTATTTGCGCGTTTATCAGATATTTGCTCTGGTTATAAATTGTATATTGGTGAATATTTATTGTAATTTACTCGTAGGTGATAAGAGTGGGTGGTGAAAATATATATATTTGAATAAAAAACAAAAAGTATCTGCGTTTCCATGAGCCTCCTTCCGATCGAGCGGGCGTCTCACGAGCGAGTGAGCAGACCCTTGTGGCGGGTGGTTACCGCTACCTTCCGCTACATTATGAAAGGAAGTGAGCTTATAGTGGTCAGGGACAGACATGAGAACAAATGAATGAAACTCTATGAGTGCAATACTCAAGCGCAACTAAAATAATTGTCGGGCGTTATGATGCAATGAAAATCCATTATCTTATCTTCAAATTGAAAGAAATTTATAACTTCGTGAATAAATAGACTATGAAAGTGGAAATAATTGAATATACATACATCATTCAAAGTAACGAGACATTTAAGAGAGCAAAAACAAACAAGAGAAAACAAAAATAGAACTTGAAGAAGGCAATAAAAGTTATACTTGGCAAAAAATCATTGAAATAAGAGAACTAGATGGAATGAAAAGGACAAAAGAGGAAAATGGAGAATAAATTATTTGCGTAACAGAGAAGGCTATATAAATATATTTATATATATTCTCTCCTTTGTTTTCAATAAAGTTGTATTCTTTTTATCTCTTCTCGCTTCATTTCACCTGACCTTCTCAATCTTGATCCATGCGTGTGTTTTATTATAGAAACTTATCTTTCATTCCTCATATTATTACAATGGTAACATGAAGTTATTGTGATATCTAAATTATATTGTTTCAAAGATGCTCCTGTTAAATTGGAGATCAAACCCGGGAGTGGAGTGTACTTACGCTTGGATAACATTTTCTTAATTACGAAGTGAGGCAATGGGTATAACAGAATTAAAGATGGATAAATACATCAGGAATTTATAATTGTGGAAGCACACTAAGGCACTTTATTGTGAACGCGCATCGTAACAATCAGGCGAGTTAGACCATCAATATTCAAGGCCAACTAATGTTGCCAGAAAACGTATATTTTACGATCCAACCACCACGTATATTTACATCTAATTCTGGTGAAAATTAGCAATATAATTTTTCTATAGAATAACTATATTAAATATTTATTTGGGGGTTAAAGAGAAATGCAATAAGATAAAATTATTTCAACATCCGTTTCTCAGGAAATGCGTGGGTCTTCTGACCAAAGGACAAAAGCGTGCGTGCAAAATTTTCAGACGGCTGACTGCGAACTGAGGAAGGCAAATGAGCAATAGTGCTTTCCGACGTTAACGAGGCCCCGACACGCGAGGCACTAGTAGCAAAGGTTGATCAAAAAGTGAGGTAGTTGTTTCATTCTCCCGAACTAGCGGATGACGCGAGACGGGGCGTTCTGAAGTTGGCTCGCCGAAGATGAAACTTGTTCAGGGTCGCCTACCACTGAGACCGAGTGCGCATGCAAGAGAGGATAAGGTGGCAACATTTCGATAGAAAGGGTATAGGATAAAGGAAGGTTTTTCTTTTTGAAAGGCACTCATCTGCTGATTGCTACGAAGGGCAGGTATGAGGAAGGATGTAAAGTACCTACATTATCGGGGATCTCTAGACTATTAAAAATGCCGATGAGAGGGGAAAGTAACAGAGCCTTTACAAGGTGAACAACATCGATGATTGCTGGTTGTAGGTGGGCCAAAGAGACAGTATCCAGATTGGTACTACGTTGAAGGATAAAGAATCTCGGCCTTCTGGAGATGGCGATAAAAGGCCAATTGAAAAACAGTTGCCACGGTGAGAGTGCTGAGTCACAACAAATGAAACATGAACACAAGTTGTCATCTCCTTTGCCACAAATGGCTTTGATTAGCATGCACACTTGGTACAGTATGGCGAGTCTCCGTCATCACCTATACTAAGTCATGTAGCTGGTAGTAAGAATGTAGAAAAGGGTCCATAACTGACCGGAGCGCTTGCTATCGGTGGGATTCAAATTGGCTCCCACAATCTTTCATAAATATCGAGACAGCTAACCCGAATAAAAGCCTCTGCCAACCATGTAAAACGATCGATCATAGTTCAAAGGTAATTGCAATTATGAGAATTTGATAACTGATCAACATGGATCGCGTCAAAATGCGACAAAGGAGGTCTAAATTGCGATGTGCGCTGGCATCCTGAGAAGACGACAAGTATGAGTGGGTCTATGCTTGGCCAAACGAAACAATGAGTTAATCGTGTTAGTTGCTCCAATACCAAGACGAGAAAGAATCTGATTTGGTCGAAAACACACCAGAGGTAAGAAATAGGAACGAGAGTACGATAATAATAGGCAAAGAAAGGTCCACCTAGTAGGGTTGCCTTACAATCCGAGTTCTCAAACGAGTAGCTGAGATGAGTTACACAATGCTTGTATGTTTACGACCTGTTTGGTAGCCAACGCAAGATCACATAATCAACGGGCGAAGAACGAAAGAGTTGCGTGCTTGAGTTCAACGAAATGCGAGAGACCCCGTCCTGGTCAAGGTTTAAAGAAGCATGAACTAAGTGAATGTCGCGATAAGCTGCAGGATTAAGTTAAATTATATATCAACTGCAGAGTGAATGGGAGAATTACTAAGAGCACCAACCAATGGTTTATGTTGGATGAAATGGTAAATTCACGCCGTTCCAAATAAGGACGGAAGTGGAGGCCTGCGAATTAAATTCCGGAGAGTTTTCGATAGAACATACTATACCTCTTTTATGAATCAGCAGAAGAGCGAAAGAAGAAAGCAAGAGGTCTCCATTGGTCAATTCACGATGGAGCTTTGCTCCATCGTGAATTGAGGGAGCGTCTGAAGTAACTCTAATGGTGATTCTAGACACGGATGGATAAAACAAACAGCGAAGACATTAGCCTCTCTGGTGCCTGAAACAACTTCGCACGCCTCAGGGTGTCCACTTTAATTTGAGATGAAGATGAAATTACGCTCTTATCTGGTATGTGATAAGTTGTGGTCGTGGCTATCCATCGCTGATTGATGATGATGGTCTATATTCTATATGTGGCTTATTGATAGACCTAGGTGATTTCTATGTAAGTCCGATCCAGGCATTAAAATTTCATTGGCATCTTGGGCAGTTATTTCCAGGTGTCGGATCGTGCATACAAAGAAAGTTGAGGTCGCCTATAAAACGAAGACACCTATGCGTGTTTTTGTTTAACGTATCTTTTTTCTTGTACTCCAAGAAACACAAAGTCATTCACAAATCACATAGGTGATTCCAATGGCAATGAAACCAAGAACATTGAATCTGATTAATCGGTTACAGCATTTATTCGCTTCCACGGCCGTTGAATTTGAAGCAATTTGATCAAACGTTGCTTTTTTATTCGTTTGGTTTGATGGCTGAGGTATCTGGATCCCTCATTGAGCCCTCATCCTTTATCAACTAGGCTTGTGACCGGCCACGTCAGATATGTGGTAAGGTGTATCAATAAACGATTGTTGTAATACTTTAATTATAACATCTATTAAGTATTAACTAATATTTAGTAATGCACGAATAGGTAATAACAAACAGAATGGTTTATAAAATACAAAATTATAAGAGGATATAAAGTGGCAAATTAATTTACAAATATGCTGTGATTTAATTAGACACTAAATACACTTGCACTTCACTAGATTGAATTCACTGTTTACTAATTGATTTAAATCGACTTTGAGTTAGGTGGAAAGTAATACTTTACATTTCATAACACGAGTGATTTTCTTGCCGAAAATTGAGAAATTCCGGGGAGATTTGTGTTATAACGCGGGAGTCATTGCGGAGCAGAGAATAAATGACTTGCTGAGAATTGCGAAGAGGAGACTACTTAAAGAGTTGATAACCTATGCGTGAGCCATTGTGCGAGCACAAAGTAGTTGTCTCACAGAAAAATATGAGGAGAAGACTACACGAAGAGTTGAGGAGCTAAGCGGGAGCTATTGCGAGACACGTAGTAGTCCTCCGAGGTTGATTGAGATTCAGCGGAATAGTTGAAGAGGAGCGGACACCCGCTGAAGGGTGCTGAGCGCACTGAAGATGGAATCGTTGGAGCTCTTCTGAGAGCTTGTGAAAGACGTATGAGACAATAGTCGTTTTTTGAGAAGCTTTGGTGTATGCGTCCTCGTAACTGATTGATGGAGAGAAGCCCAATGCGCAGAGGAAGCATGGAAAGCTTTGTGCAAAACGGAAAATAGCGTGATTTGTCAAGCCCAGTAAGACTTGAGAACTTCAGGAATATATATGCTGGTAAACACATGTTCTTCATGTGGACTGGTGTGCTGACAAATCACTAGGGAATGCCCTCCGTTATGGGACTGTGTCCCCATAAGTGAAGTTCGCGAAGAGAATGGAAGTGCGATAATGAGAGCAGCGTACCAGAGTCTCTGTAGCTTAAGATAGACCAATCTTATTATGTGGTGGGAGTGGGGGCAGGATCTCCGGGAAGAGTGAGATACAATTCGCGAACGTGATGCAGGGGAGGAAGATCCATCAATGTAGATGCGGGGCGCCTGAAAATGGTGAGGTAGAATTTCATCTACTCGGAAAGTGGACGGAGGCTAAAAGGTGTTGAAGACTCACACGCAAGCAGGTAGGTGAGACGCGAGAAGGAGGTCAGCTGCAAGGAATTATGGAGAATAGGCGCCTGGAAAAAAAAAAAGTTATTGAAGAGCCTGGATTAGTCGTCTTGCTGAAGCGTATGAATAGGAGCCTATATTGTAGGTTAACGAGCTCTGGGGAAGCCACTGCGAGGAACAGATTGCTCGTCTTTTCGAGACTTATGAATCCGTTCGAGGTTCCTTGAGATTTGTCGGAATATTCAGATAGGAGTGCACCACCCTCCTTTCCCGTCGACGAGAGCCGAACAGAGTAAAGATGTAGTCTTCGGAGCTATTCTGAGATAGCGGTTCTTTAGTTTTGCGTCCTCTGGGTGTTTGGTAGATAGGGACTCCATGCGTGAAAGATTCATAAAAAGCTTTGTAGAGGAGGGAAAATAGCGTGATCTGTATGGATCGCCAAGTCTTAAGAACGCCTAAACTCGGTGTCCTGGGAAATGCATGGTCTTCATGTTGATCGCTCAACATATGCCTGTCATCCGTAAAAGATTTGCTCCTCCACCACGTAAATTTATACGTAATGTGAATTAGGAGGAATATATGAGGAGCAAAGAGAGAAGGAAAAACTGAATAAAGAGACTGGAAAGGGAAAAGGAATTTGAAATAGAGGAATATATAAAAAAGTAGTCTGAATATATATTGTTATAATATGTTGAACTTATTCATATATATTTGTTCATATGTATTCATGTTACTAATATTTTGTTTTGTTTCTTTTATAGAGGTATTATGAATATAGTTGATGAAACCCCATAAAAAGGGACAGTTTGAATATACCTTACTACTCATTACTATCATTTCAATTTTATCAACAATTATGAATAAAGAGTAATACAACTTGAGAAGTTTGATGTACCTACTTCAGATCCTCACGTTGTCAAATTATGGAAGCGTTGGTATATAAATTTCTGCTACTTACTTTCTACAATATCTGATCATTCTCCAGACAAGTTAGAAGTACATTGGCACCAATGTCGTGGATGTAATAGAGGGCTATGCTGATTATTCGAAGGCTATCGAATTGTTGCAAGGTGCCTATATTAAGGCTGCCAGTGAAATTCATGCCAGACATTTGCTTTCTACTCGGATTCAACTTTTTGAAGAATCAATTGACCTGTACCTTCAAACTCTCTATTGTCTTGCTGTGGATTACAACTTTCAGGATGTTACCTATTGCTGCAGTCTACCGTGATGAGAGTATAAGGGATTCCTTCATACGAGGGGTAAAATCTTTGAATATTCGTACTAGACTCCTTGAGAATCAAAAGCTTACATTAACCGATGCTACTCGACAAGCTCGACCATTAGAGCAAGCATTGCTGAGATCTGAATAATACTTAGTTACTCCTGGTCATATACCTGCTAGTGTGGCAACTGTTCCTAGTACATCTATTACCTTTAGTAAAGAAGAGGAATTTGAATAAGTTAGCCTTCCACTTACAGCAGCTGTTTCAAAAAATATTTAAAAAATGAAGCAAACATGCTACAATTGTGGTGGGTGTCGCCATCCTGAGGATGACCTAACACTTTGTCGAGCTCGCGATGTAATTTGTCGTGAATGTGGGAAGTTTGGGCATTTTGCAAAAGTTTGTAAGTCAAAATCCAAACATCCTGCTTCACTATCTTCTGCCACGTTTGCTTCCACCTGCGCTACCAGCGGTTTGTTGTTGCCTACTGTTCCTGTTCAATTGAATGGGTATCCTCAGTTACTTGAAAATCTAATTGACAGTGGAAGTTCAGAGAATTTTATAAATGAAGCTGTAGTACAAGCTATACATCTCCCACTTAATGAACTATCGCTTGTTGTTTCGATTGAAATTTTCTTTCTCAGTAAATCTTAAAGGTTACTGTATTGTTTCGATAAATGGTCGCACTTATGGGAATGTCGAAGCTATTGTACTTCCAAACGCTTTTACTGATATTATTCTTGACTTAGCATTTTTAAAAGTGCATAAAAGCGTTAGCTTAAAATTAAGAGGGCACAGAACCATCCTTAACTGTGTGTGTACTGACTAAACTAGAGATTCCCCCAGTTAAGCTGTTTAGAAACTTATCCTCGGATTTTACTCCAATTGCTACCAAGTCTCGCCATTACAGTCCGAAGACGCTGATTTCGTCGAAAGTGAGGTTAAACGTTTTCTTCGTGAGGGGATTATTGAACATAGTAATTCTCCTTGGCGCGCACAAGTGGTAGTGACATCAAACGCAAATAAGAAAAAAACCCCGAATGGTGGTAGATTTTTCTAAATCGATGAATAAGTACACCCCTTTGGATACACCTACTACACATGATTGAAGATATAGTTGCAAATGTCGCTAAGAATCACTATTTCAGCCTTATTGATCTATCCAATGCATATCATCAGATAGAAATATGCTTAGAGGACCGAACTTATACTGCTTTTCAGGCTGGTAACAGTCTTTATCAATTTAGGCGCATACCTTTGTGTGTTACGAATGGGGTTTCCGCTTTTCAAAACTTTATGAATTAGTTTATAAGTAATAACAAAATATGTAACATTTATGCCTATCTCAACGACATAACAGTCTGCGGAAAAACGAAAAGAAGTGTTTCGTGGAAGCTGCTTCTAAGTACAATCTCTGCCTGAATTCGGAGAAATTTAAGTATTTTTTAACCTGCATTAATATTCTTGGTTACCAAATCTCTGACGACAATCTGAAACCCGATCCTGAACGAACGAGACCTTTGTTAGAATTACCCGTACCACCTAGCAAAAAATCCTTTCAGCGTTGTTTGGAGTTATTTGCATACTACGCTAAGTGGATTCGCAACTATCCAGAGAAAGTACTGCTTCTTGTAGATTGCTCCAGATTTCCTTTATCTCTTCAGGCTATTCAAGCATTTGAAACTTTAAAGAGTGACATTGACAAATATTTAGTGAAAGTATTGATGAAAATGCCCCCTTTTCCATATAAACGGATGCATCAGATAATGCATTCGATGTCACCTTATCACAGTGCGGGCGACCAGTGGCTTTCTTCTCGCGCTCATTGAACCGATCCGAGAAGAGACACTACATCTTTGAGAAAGAAGCGTATGCGGTGGTAGAAAGCATACGTAAATGGAAACTTTTTTTGGCTGTGAGACATTTTGAGGTAGTAACTGATCAAAGAGCTCTGTCATTCATGTTTGATACCAATGTAATAGCTAAAATCAATGATGATAAGATCATGAGCTGGTGTATGGAATTACTTCCATTTTCCTTCGATATTCATCATCGCCCGGGTCATGAAAACGTTGTTGCTGATACTCTATCACGGTCGTATTGTAACGCCACTTCGGATATTACAAGTTTAAAATCGCCTTATGAGAATCTCATTCATCCTGGAGTCCAGCGAATGTTACATTATGTTCGTGTTAAAAACCTTCCTTAATACATCGATGAAATCCGCCGTATTATTGGTTTAAAGAAACCGCATTTCTTTAAAACAGAAAATGCTTTTTTTATACGGGCGACTGCACCTTTCCCACCTCTTTCCTCGCACTCATCGCGTTATCTCCTTACCCTTGTTGATGAGTTTAGGCGATTTTGGTTTGCGTTCCTATGCCGCGATATGTCATCCAAAGTAGTAATTGACTGTCTTACAAATCTTTTTTTAGTTATTTGGGCTACCTGCATATATCCATTCAGAATGCGGTCTGTCATCCATTTCCATAGATGGGCGTTATTGCGATAATTTATCGTGATAACGATATCGGGTTATCGGTTATCCGATATTTTGTCTTTGGGTTATCGATTCATCGGTATCGCCGATACTTTTGCTTCCAAACTAGCGATAATTTCAGTTTTGGGTTCCAGTTTAGCACAGGGGCGAGCCGCGCGTGCCTTGGAGGCAGAAATAGGTAGGTCCGAGCTGGGAACCAGCTGTCGGACGAGAGGCCACGAGTTGTTGCTCCTGCGCGCTACCGGCTTTACGCGTTCTTTGATGATTTTTTCCTATGTTCCCGTGCTTCTTCTGTTCTGTATATAGTCAATAATCAATATTGTATTATAATTTTGGATTAATCGGTTATTACCTTATCGGGCGATAAATTTATCGCCAGTTATCGATTATCGGTTATCGCCGATAAAGTCATCGTTATCGATTTATCGGTTATCGTGATACATTTTTTCGTTATCGCGCCCACCTCTGTCCATTTCCAAGGAAGTCCAAGAAAACTTTTACTACGTCTTGGTGTAAACAGCAGCCACACATCTGCATACAGCCCCGTGGAAATAGCCAATGTGAGCGCTGTAATGGCATTATTTGGAATACTGTGAAGTTAGCTATTAAATCTCGATGTTTGCCATTAAGTGCATGACAGGATGCGTTACTTAATGCATTACATGCCATACGTTAACTACTTTGTACCTCTACAGATACCACGCCACTTGAACGACTTTTTGCTTTTGTGGTACGTTCAGTTAGTGGTTTGGCCCTACCTTCTTGGCTAATTGAACCTGGAGAAGTCTTCCTCAAGCGGTTTGGGAATCGCAGTAAATACGAACCAGCTGTGGACGTCGTTGATCTCATTGATGTTCACCTCACAAATGCTTGTGTGAAATTCCTTGATGGGAGAGAGAGAGAGAGAGAGAGAGAGAGAGAGAGAGAGAGAGAGAGAGAGAGAGAGAGAGCAACGATGCTCTGCGTAATTTAGCTCCATGTCCTAGGAATATTCCACCTAATGATTCCGAATCACGAAACCCAGGTGTCCTTTCCGATCCAGTTTCCCATCTACAACTACTAACTTTCCTTAAGCCAACGAGAAGATATTGGGAAATGAGCAAGAAAAAAATTATTCATACACAAGAAGTTCATGTTCATGATGCTGATTACAGTGCGAATAGTCACGACAATACAGTTGCCTGGCCCTAGAAGATCTTTATGCGCTCATAAATCTGTACGTCGTTTAGATTTGTAATCTTTTCGATTTCTAATTAATTTTGATGCCTTACTTTAACATTTTTTATCTAGTGTATTGTATATTTTGTAATTGTGAAAAGGAATGAATTTCTTTTGGTGGGAGTGACTGTTAATATGTTGCCCTTATTCATTTTTATTTGGAGCATTTATATGTTGTACTTATTCATTTATTAAAGCAACATGTAACTCCACTTGGATACGTGTGAGAATAAAAATTCTCACGAATAGACAGATTGTTAAGGCCTGCTTCACTAAGTGATCGGAAGGACTGAAAGAGAGAAAAAATAAATGGAAATTCCAAGGAAAAAATGAGAAATAGAATTAAATTAGCGGCGAATATACAATGTATATTTCTCATGAAGGGGAGAGAATTATGAAATGAATCTGTCATACCGCAAAGAAAGAGAAGATAAACCGAATATTTTTTTCTTCGATAAAAGGGTTGTTTTTTTTTTTTTTGAGCTACTTTGTGGAGAAAGCCTAAAAAGCTCGTCTATTAGTGAGAATTTTTGTTCTCACGTATAGAGTGAGATAACGCATTACTTATACTGAGATCAAAGCAGTTGCTCGTTGCTTCAGTGTGCTTGAATCGAACCTCGCCCTTACACGTCTTTTTTCTCTCAATTAGGACGCCTTTCCCATTTTTTCGAAGAAAAAATATTATCTTATCTTTGTTTGCGGAGTGACATTAACTTCACCATCCTCTCGCGTTCATGAAAAAAATCGACATTGTATATTCTCCGCACGTTTAACTCTATTTCTCGTTTGTCCTTGTAATTGACAATTATCTTATCTCTATTTTAGTTCTCCTGATCGACCTAACGAAGCAGTCCTGAAACCTCGTATATTCGTGAGAATTTTGTTCTCACGAGTACCCGAGTGGATTGATGTATTGCTTTACCTGAGTTTAAAGCGTTGCTTGCTACTTGCTTCTTCAGTGTAATTGGTACGATCCTCAACCCTGCGCTATTTTGTATGACAGATTCATTTTAGCATTCGCTCGCGTGTTTGAGCGATATACACTGTATATTCGCTGCACGTTTGTCCTTTGAATTCCCATTTAATTTCTTCCTCCTTCAATCCTTCTGATCGACCTAACGAAGCATGATTTAAAAGCTCCTCTATTCGTGAGAATCTTTTCTCACGCGTAGCGAGTTGACTAGCGCGTTGCTTTAACTGAGATCAAAGCGGTTGGTCGCTGCCTCAGTGTACATGAATCGATCCTCACTCCTGCACGTTTTTTTAATTTTTGTATATATATATATATATATATATATATATATATATATATATATATATATATATATATGCAAAAGATAACCTTTCATAACGTGTATGATAGAAGTTACGGAAGCCAGATTTTAGCCAAGGCTCAAACTAAATGACTGGATTTAAAAGCGTCGAACTTAAGATGTAATTGTGGAGAAGACATCCCTTGACTGGTGTACATTGTGACGGAGAGGTACAATAAAGCACATGATATTTGAATGTAAGGGCCACAGTGTCGAGAGGGAGGGCCTTTAGGCTTTAGGGGAAAGTGGGGTGACCGGGCTAAGGCGAACTCTTTATTTTGTGATGGAGAATTAACCAATCTTCTTCTTCTCTATCCTTCGAGGGGTTAGCGGTGATGGAGGCTCCCTTCCTGGGAGAGGAGCACCCCTTAACCGGTGCCACGCCTACATCTTCAACCCTACTTAATGTTTAGACTGGAGGCTGTCCTTGTGACGACCTGGCTTTCTGACTGTGAGTGGTTGACTTGATGGTGATACTACTACTGATATTATATAATAATGAGAATGAGAATAATAATAAGAATGCTTCTGTCCGTCTATTTATACTAACGCCAATTCAGGGGGCATGACTTCTCTTCTCTAAATCTGAACGCGGGCGGAGATTATTAGATCAAAGGTATGTGCGTGTATTCTCTACTAAGAGTGCTGTGCAGAGTTAAAGGGTATGTGCATGTTCAGTGTAGGCACCTGTGTTCCAAGAGAGTATAGTATATGGTTATTCATGGGATTTATTTTCCGTTAATAAATCAGCCTAGATAGCGTTTCGAAAACCATTACCATAAATTTATTTGATGAAAGTTGTCGTCTGCTAGTTTTTAGGCCTAAAACGAACGCTAGTAAATTTTGAAATAATGAACTAGGTTTTAAGAAAAACACTTAAACAAATATAAATATATTCCTATAATCAACGAATGCACAATGTGATAAGTTTGACTAGGTATACAATGTAAGATATGGTAAAATATGATTTACAGTAACAAGATGTGAAGAGAAATGAAGCAAGTGAAATAAATATGAAATAATATGGTGACTATGATGGACTGTGAATTAGGGCTGCAATATGAGAAGTAAATAGAATTAGCACCTACTCTCGTATGGTGGCTTGCAGAGGATTGTGAGAGGATGTGGAATTAAACTAAATATGATTTGTTTGGAGGTAAATGACTAATTGTAGAGGGAATGATTACCGACCTTTATGCGGAGAATGGCGAGAGTTGAATGGGAAAAAATAGTGTGCCATTTGGTCAGGCTGAAAGCTGTTCGTTTGTTTGTGTGTGAAATTTTAAGAGATGTTGTTTGAAACAGTAGTACGTTAAATGAATTAACAAGTTAAGTAAAATAAATGAATTAATTATTAAGTTGTACATAAAATATGATTTAATTTAAAAAGGTTAGGTAAAAAAATTGAACGATTTAATTGACAAAGTTAAGTAAAAGAATTGCATGATATGTTTTCCACTGTCTCCGTTATCTCTATAGCCAGACCGTTGGTTCGCATCTGTTTCCTAATTTGTGAAGGTTTGTATATTCGCATGGGAACACAACGATTTCTCTAGTACCATTACAAAATATTCTTCTTTGCATTGATACATTAAAGAGGCCTCGACTTTAAAGCAAAAGATGGGGTTTGGTTAATGACTAAACTAGCCTAGATAGCACTCATTAGTCTTGCTTTAAATGAAGAAACGGATGGTAACGCGGTAGAACAAAAAAAACAAAAAACGAGGCAGGGCTTCACTAAAGTAACCAGGTAGTTTCAAGGCAAGTAATTAGTTGTAATTTTTAACAGGGTTTATTTTTAAAACTTAACAATGAAAAAACATCAGGATAACAAAGGGTAAGGAGGAAAATGGAAACACACAGTTGGAGTAAATTAATTATGAGTGATTATAGATGAATTAATAATATGTAGGTATGGTTAAAGAAATTATTTGATACAACGGGAATTAATATGAGTTGGTTTACATTAATATGAATGGTATAGCAATGGGGCAAATTATTTGTCATAGATTATAGTTGATAAATTTAATGTTATAGCCACTGAACGTTGCACGAATTATAACCTTAGGGGGAACTTGTCGATGGGTAGGCAAAAACACAAGGGAAAGATTGAAAATTCAAGAGATGCAGGAACAAGGAGGTCTACACTGATTGGATGGTTTGAAATACGTCAGACAAGGGATGTGATTGGCTGAAGGGATACCGTGCATCATATATGATATTCGTATGGGTAAATAATATTAAATGTCGTACAAATGAATTTTAAGGGGCGAGATGTATAACTTCTTAGATGGGGAAATGCCAACTACATCTTTACGAACTTTTGTAGGAGTTAGCTAAGATGTTAGCCGCCACAATGTTATTACGCGTCTTAGGGTTACGGGTTTACGGGTCAGAGGTTGCTCTGACTCCATAAGTTTAGGTAGAGTCTGCTTCTAGGCTGGACTTACCGAAGGTGTCTTCGTGATTGGGGTAAGAAAGGACTTCGAAAGGACGCGGCAAAAGAAAATAACATTATTCTTAAATTGGCCTTTTAAAAGGGGCAAGCGGAAACGTCTCAATTTATTTGCGGTCAGTGAATAAGTTTTAGTTTTATGCGAAGTATCGAGTCTAAAGGCGGCCAGATTTAGGCGAGTTAACGGGGCTTCGTAACGCTACTAAGGGACTGATTGATTCTCTGATTAGCCGATTCTGATTGACTGAACTTGACTACTGAATTTTGACTTAATGATCAAATGAATTAACTGCCAAATTGATTGTCTGTCTGTCTGTCTCTCTCTGTCTGTCTCTCTCTCTCTCTCTCTCTCTCTCTCTCTCTATATATATATATATATATATATATATATATATATATATATATATATATATATATATATATATATATATATATATTGCATGCCGTCCCTAAGGGGCGTAACCTTGACTTGTCCATGAGGTTGACCCAGTGATCTAATTTGCTCGTTAATTCACCCCTTGGGTGGAGTTCTGACAGCTATGTGTATCTGTTGTACCTACATATTTCCCATGTCTCAGATTTATCTAAATTATAGGGAATCGCTTGTCTCTTACAGTTCTTTGTGAAATTTTGCTAGCCAAACCCTGTATTTGTTCTGCTTGTGTGTGGTCTCCCGTTGTGACCTTTTTGCTGATATTCTCAGCACCTGTGCGAAGGTGCGTATGTTCATGTGTTTCCGCGTGACTCAGACGAACCTCTTGCTTTGTATCTATTTGATAGATGTACAATTCTCTTTGGTTCTTTATTTATTACACGTGGCATATCATTTCCTTAATTTAAATAAATAGCCACTTTTAGGATTTGATAGATTTGTAGCATGAGAAAAGCTCAGGCAGAGTCTTAAATGCTTTGTTTGAATGAGTCTTTTTGGGAACTTAGGATGGCCGAGTGGTTTAAAGCTCTCGCTAACGGTTGTCCTGCGACGCGGAATCGTGTTCGACACTCGTTTTGCTACTTTTCCTTATTTTTTTCTTTGCCCCCTTCCTACTCTACGCTATCTACAATTAGTGCCGCAGACCTGGGACGCCGGGGAGGGAGAACAATAATCCTCGAAATAACATTTTCCTGACGCCGTTCTCCTTAGTCCTCAAAATAGGGATAAAATGCCTTTGAAGAGAACTAAATGAGAATGATGCGAGTAACAAGGGTTTTGTGATGTGTGTGGAAGAAAGGATAATATGTCGAAACATCTATTATTTCTTCTCACAGGATGGAGACTACAATATATTAATTCTTCATAATATGCGATACATCGTAACAGAATATTTTTTAAATAGAGATGAGGAGATTTAGAGTCACATTTTCCTTTTGTTTCGGCTAATATATATTCCTCCTCTAACGTGATTTATCTAATGTCTCAACATCAAAGGATATTTCGAAGGAAGTAACACTGTTATAAAGACTACCTAATCTACTTTCAGAATTTGCCAAATTTCTCTGTAGCGTCTCTCACAAGCCAAATTGTATTCATCTGATTTTTTTTTTTTTTTTACGGCAATGCATATTTCCTTGAACTTTCTTTAGATACACTATTTTAGACACTCAAAATATTTCTAGATGATTAGTCAGGTTTATAGTGCCTGGAGACGCATCTGGTCAAACCTTTCTACCAAGCGGCATCTTGAGTATGTATCTTTTATCAACATATTTTTGTTGGTTAATTTTATATATAGCTTGCGTATTTTATTCGGCGAAACTTTAGAAGATCTACGCCGTATTTTTAATATTAATAACAGGGTAATTAAGATTAATGTCGCACAATTTTGTTACCAGGGATTACTACTAGGGAATACTTTGTTTACTTTGTAAAATTTCACCTGTGGCACAGCTAAGGTGGGCCTCCGTTGTATGCAGGCACCTCTGCTCTGCTACTGTTCCTTCTCTTGACCAAGGAGGTGTACTAAATGTTGAGAGTCTGGGTGATGTGATTCTAGCTTATTTGTTGGGCTAATTTTCAGTGTTTTTCTGCTATCCCACTAACCAATCACAAACATGCATGAATATGCGCGTTCGAATCCTAGTTCAAATCTAAAAGGCACCATTTTTCATATAAAAAAATCTCAGAAATAAACCAAATGGAAAATGCTCTTTACTTACTTTATTGTGAAAAAATGCTCTTTATATACTTTAATTAATTTATAATCGGCCAAATACCAATGTTATTAATTTTTATCAATCACTAAATAAACCGGAAAGTTGTAGAACAGGTTTAGGGGAAGTTGTACACAAAGAATCCATGTTGAATCAGTTGAAACTGAAATTCTTGTATAAAAGATCGTCTTTTCTCCACAAAAAAATCTCCACAAAAACTAGGGTAAATATGTAGGTGAGCTGCCCGGCCTAAAAAAAATTATTTTGTGTAAATATTATTGTTCACCCGTGTCTGAATATTCATGCGCATTTGAGTCTTCTTCGACTTATAGCTGTCACCATTTTTTTTTAGAAAAAAAATGCCTGAAAGTAAATAAACGGAAAACGCTGTTTATATAGGCCTTTTTTTTTTACCAAAATGCCAGAAAATAACCAAACGAAAAACGCTGTTTACATACTTTATTGCAGTGGTTATACTTCTGAAATAGCGAAGAGGAAAGCCTATTTATTTCTCGCGTCTGCGTCTTATTTGAAACACGTTTTATTTTAAAGCATCTAAATTCAAACTGAGGGGTCACATCTAATGCCCGGCCACAAATGTCGCATTCGCTTTTAATTTTAACTAAATTATGAACATCCAAAAAAGTGAACAATTTATCTTTATCAGAAACTAGAGTTAATAATTCTGAAATGGAGGACGAACAAAGTGCACAATTCGATACCATTTCCACACTGCTTAAAAGACGTCTGTATGAGTCATTTGCACACTGCGTAAAAGGGGTTTGTTTGACACAACAAACTGCTAAAAAAAAGTAGTTCCTTTAAATGAGCTAGCTAAATAGATTTAAATGTATAAAAGAAGGTAATAAAAATAATAAAATGGGGAAAATATATTGACAAATAAAAATGACTCCAAAGGAGGATAATAAAAAGCTTTAGTAAGGGTAAATCCTGTCTGACTAATTTGCTATCTTTTTATAGTAAGGTGTATGAAGCAGCAGATAATGATGAAAACTATGATATTTTATACTTGGACTTTAGTAAGGCTTTTGATCGAGTGCCACACTTATGGCTTCTGAGCAAAGTTAAAGCACACAGGATCGATGGCAGTATATTTAGGTGGATTCAGTCATGGCTTGGTGACAGACAGCAAAGAGTTAGTATAGATGGAGTTAAATCTGATTGGGGGGTGTTAGCAGTGGAGTTCCGCAAGGATCTGTTTTGGGTCCCTTGCTATTCTTAATTTATATTAATGATCTTGACATAGGTATAAGTAGTGACTTGAGTAAATTTGCTGATGATACTAAGCTAGGTAGGGCCATTAGGGCTGATTCTGATGCTGTTGTAATGCAGGAGGAATTGACCATTCTGTCCAATTGGGCCGAGAAATGGCAAATGAAGTTTAACATAGACAAATGTAGTGTACTTAGTATAGGTAGAAATAATCCATTGAATAGTTATAAATTAAATGGGAGAATTTTAGGGAGGACCGATTGTGAGAGGGACTTGGGTATTTTGGTAAGTTCAGACCTTCATCCTAGAAAGCAATGCCTAAATGCTAAGAATAAAGCTAATGGGATATTGGGATTCATTAGGAGTGTAACAATAAGAGTGCTGAAGTCATTCTAAAACTGTATCTGGCGCTAGTTAGGCCTCATCTAGACTATGCAGTACAATTTTGGTCACCATATTATAGGAAGGCTATTGATTTGCTTGAGTCTGTGCAGAGAAGGATGACAAAGATGATTGGTGGGCTAAGGAACTTACCTTATGGTGAAAGGCTCAGAAAACTAAATCTACATACATTGGAAAGGAGAAGAGTCAGAGGGGAATTGATTGAAGTCTTCAAATGGGTAAAAGGATATAATAAAGGGGATCTGGGTAAGGTTCTTATACTTAGTTAACATGACAGGACACGTAGCAATGGGTTTAAGCTTGATAAGTATAGGTTTAGGAAGGAGATTGGGAGGAATTGGTTTACAAATCGTGTGGTAGATGAATGGAATAGGCTCACTAGACATGTGATAGAAGCCTCCTCTCTGGGTAGTTTTAAGAATAGATTAGATAAATATATGGATGAAGCTGCTAGATGGGACTGACTTTTTTTATGTACATATGTATATATTTTTCTAAGGAGTGGGGAGATTATATTTTGCGGTTGCATGAATGGACATAATCCTCTGGATGCATTTTATGTATATTGTAGATTAGATCTGACGAACTCCTGTAAAGGGTGACAATGTTGATGACTTTTCTCTGGTAAGAAATCTTTTGTGTGTTGACTGGAACAGGAGCTGCCAAGTATAGGCCATGAATGGTCTTTTGCAGTCTCCTTTTCTTATGTTCTTATTGAGTGAAAAAAAAAAAATTCAAATCAATCATTTCTGACGTCATACCCCACCCCCCACCCCTATTATAATTCGCAAAACGATTAAAGCCACTGACATGATGTAGTTAAAGCATTCACCTCTGTAAACATCAGAACATTCTATAAACAATTAAGATTATATACTGGGAGGCTGTGCCCCCCAGACCCCCCCAAATTTAATGAAACTCACGGTCATCGTAGAGTGGTCCACGCATTGTGTTTACCCCAACACAAGCCGTCAACTTAAATGTACTCCAAAAATGTGAAACATTTTGGAACACAGACGAAATAGTATGTCCTATCGGCCGGGCCGCTCATCTACATATTTACCAAAACTAGTTCCTCTAAAAGATCTAGCTAAGTTTATTTAAATATATAAAAATGGTAATACAAATAGTAAAAATTGAAAAATAAATATAAAGTGATTAAAGTGCTCTTAAATGGGAAAAAAATACACATTCATTATTCATTCAGTTATGATATCAGCCCTCTCCCACAAATTGCAGAAGCGATTTTGCTCCCCCACAGGTTGCAGAAATGATTTGGTAAAAAAACAAAAAATAAACATGGATATTCTATAAACAATTATGATTATATATTTGGGTGGTTGTGCCTCCCAGACTCCCCATCAATTGATTTAAACTCAGGGTCAGTAAGAAGCCCCCCACATGAGCCGCCTCCCCTCGAATTTAGTTAACATGGAGCATAGACTAAATATTTTGCATTCCAGGACCGAGGAACATCAGAGGCGAGTGTGTGTTGCAAATCTTCAGGTTTACCCCCCAAAACTTTTTAAAAAATCAAAGAAGGAGAAATCAATACAGAGGCAAAAACCAAGAAAAAATTGATTTTAGTCAGAGTTAAGAAGTCAGGCTTCGTTCACAACCCCAAAATAGGGTTTTATTGAGCATTAAACAATGGAAAATTAAGTAAAAGACTAAATAATGTCAGGCATATAGTAAGATATATAGAAAAGAAATAAGGAAATAAATATAGAAAATAAAAGAAAAACCTACTTTTGAACAATACAGTAAACTCTCGATATAACAAACTATATGGTCATTAAAAATGATGGAAATAATGAACCAAGTTCATTATATCTGATGGTTCATTCATTAATCTGTATACATAAATATGTATATAAAGACTATTGCATGGATATGTAATATGTATGTAATTACTAATAAAGTTAAATGGACTACACAACATAGTCTTGATACGAACCTTGCACTGTAGGAGACATGTGACACACCAACACTCACTTAGGCTGGTTGGAACAACACTCACAGACAAGGGAGGGTGAATAAACACAGGACTGGTAAGGTGAGGCTTTATTTGGTATACTACTAGTGTATGTACATTAAAACCTTTAAAAAATCTGTGGTAGAGGACACACACACACTTTACACTTCATCATCTGAGGTGTTACATGATGCGCTGCAGCGTGTAATGCTTGCCTGACTGAACACTATGCGATGACCAAACCAACCATCAGATTTAACGAACTTTGGCCCCGTAAGGGGCGCGGCGATTTGCCATCCTGGCCGCCATGCTGACGGGATCCAGCACTCCGTCCGGCCACAGCTTAGCCTCTCTTCCTTCCTTCAGATAGCCCGATTTCTCCCCTACCTCGTCGCTTTTCATACAACCTGTCCCACAACTTTCTCTGGTCAGCCTCTAATTTCACAGAGTAGATGCTGACCTTCTTCTCAAGCCAACCACCCCGGATCGGGGCTGGGGGGAGAGGGGACATTGTTCCCTAACCCCTGAGCTCCGGTTCGGGATGGTTTTTTTTTTAACAACCTGCTTCATCCCCACCCATACCTTCCTCACATCCCCTTTCCTCTCCTCTTCACATTCTATCAATTTTACGCCGTGTCCAAGGTGGAGCCGCCATGCCCATGGACTGCCAGGCCACCAGGCGGGAGGGGTGGTCCCGAATGGCGGCGCCTGGCTCTGCCGGGCTTGTAAGCACCTCTCGCAGTGCGGGCAACTGCAAGAGGTGATGAGCTATTGCGTCCCGTATTAAAAAGAGGGTCACCATGCCCATGTATGACAAAAAAAACAAAAAAACCCAACCCCCAACTTCCCCAAGAAAATCAACGGAGCCGCCCTCGGGCAGCTCCACCGAGAAAATGGAGGCCCCCTCCTTATGCTTGCGCAAGGGACCCTCCATAATTCTTTAACCGGAGAGGAGGCTTACTCCTCTCCTACGCCTACGGGTGTAGGGGACTCCCCCTCACCCCCTTCTGTGGAGGTGCTTTCGGGCACCTCCCTATCTCCAGCGGCAGTCCCTCCTTTGCTTTCTAAGGGGACTGCCAAGAAAGCCAGCAGGCAGCCCATTGCCGACCGCCCCTCGTGCAAGCGGCTCGGTAGGGCAAACCCCCTTAGGGGGGAGAGGGAAGCCAGGCCCCTTCGGTCGCTTCCCTCAAAAGACCTGCTGGCAAGAATTTTAAACCTTGCTGGGGTCAAGGCCTGTGCCTCCCCACACAAGACTGGCGACACTGCCAAGGGGACCTGCGATGTCCTGGGAGGGGATGGCCAACTGGAGGCCCCTCCTGTGATAGACATGGTCCTTGAGGAGGGGAATCCGGGCTCGGCGCCAAGCACTGAACCCGAATCCACCCCTATGCAAGGTCGCCCTCACACGGCCGAGGGCTCCGAGGCAGTAAAAGGAGGGGAGGGATCTCCTCTGACAGGTGCCCCTACAACTACCAGGACCTTCTCCATTTCGGAGAGGGACCTGGCTGAGGCCGGCCCATCTGGCATGGGGGCTTCTGCCGGCGGAGGTGAGAAGCGGGTTCATTTCCCGCCCTCCTCTCCTAAAAAGAAAAAGACGAAGAAGACTCGGGGACAGATGGGTCTGCTGCCACTTTGGTAGGCGACCAAGCCAAGATCGGCACATCCGGCCCCTCTACCCCCTCGTGTGCGGAGCCCCTGACTAAGACCAAGAGTGCACAGGGCGGAGCCTCGATGACATCGGGGCCCCTCATTCAGAGGTTACCTGGCGTTTTCGAGCCCGCTGGCTTCAAACGCTTCCTCGTTATTCGCTCCACTGATGGCACCATGTTGTCCAAGGGCAACGTGATCCATCAGAGGAGAGGATTAGCTAGTGCAATTGGTAGAGAGCCAAAGGTAACTCGTTTCTCGGACGGGAGCCTTCTGGCGAATGCGGCGAATCCTGCCGAGGCGGCCAAGATAAGTGCTCTTCGGATACTTCATGGCACCCCGGTGAGTGTGACGCCGCACTCTACCATGAACTTTGTGAAAGGAGTAGTTTATGCGAGGGAACTCGTTGACTACTCCATTGAGGACATCACCCTAGAGCTGGCCGACCATGTAGAGGGACCCACCTCTACACTCTTCGTCACGTTCGACTGTGACAAGCTCCCTGAGTCGGTGCGTGTCGGTTGGTACCGCTACCGCATGAAGGAATTCGTGCCACTGCCGCAGCGGTGCTATTACTGTCACTGCTTCGGCCATACGAATCGATCATGTAGACGTGCAAAATCGGGGTCACCCGAAGTCTGTGTAAATTGCTCCAAGGTCGAACACGATAAGTCTAAATCGTGTGTGACCAAGTGTGTCAATTGCGGAGAGCCGCACCCTGCTTCTTCGAAGCAATGTGGTGCATATCTCCTTGAGAAAGAAATCCTGGCCGTTCAGGCCCAGGATCGACTCTAATTCCGCGAGGCTAAGGACTTGGTCCTGGGGCGCCCGGCTCTGCCTGGGACGTCATATGCCTCAATAGTTAGAAAAGCACCCTCTGCTCCTGGCCCATCCAGGCCAATGAGCATGGTTATTTCCGCGCCCATTCGGAGCCCTTCTGCGGGCTCTACTACACCCGGGCGCTCCCCTGGTAAAGCTGGCGGCAAAAAGGGTTCACACCCAGCCACGGCTAAAACCAGGGCTCCCCCCTCTTCCCCCAGCATGACCTCCACAGAGTCGTTAGACTCACAGGAGGCAACACCCTTGAAGATGGTCGCTAGGCCATCTTCCAGGGTTCCTAACGCTGTCCCCCGAAAGGAGGACAGCAACAAAGGAGCTTCGGCTCCTTCGCCCACGCCCCGAGGTGGAGCGAGTGGCTCGGAGACGGTGGTTCCTCGAAAAGAGGGCTCCGAATCCGCAGCGCCCGCCTAAGGTTTCGAGGCGGAGGGAAGAAAAGACTCGCATGGCGAGCCCAACCTCCCCCAATAAGTCCTCAAAGGCGACAGCGCCTTCAGCGCTTTGTCCGGCCAACAGCGCCCGGGGTTCTGCCCCCGGGAAGCATACGGCCATTCCCGTGAGGGTCTTCAGTTCGAGGAAGGCCCCCGCGTCTCCTCCGAGCTAGGCCTGGAGGGCATATTCCTTTAATGGAATTGCCGTGGACTCCGGGCCAACTGGGACGAGCTGCGGAGGCTCGTCTAGTTCCGTTCCCCGTTAGTTATCTTTTTGCAGGAGACCATGGTAGGCGCGTGCTCCCTGCCTGCCCTCCCGGGGTATAAGGGTCTTGCGACCCCACCACCGCGGGATGGCCGGGCTGGGGGATGCACGGTTTACACCCGGCATGATGTCTCCGTTCTTCCATTCTCTTTAGATACCTCCTTTCAGGCAGTGGCTGTGCAGCTGCACCTGGATAGGAGGTATACTATCATTTCTGCATACATTCCACCGTCAGCTGACTTCGATGCGGGGGACTTCCGCCGCGTCGTGGCACGGTTGCCGAGGCCCTATCTCTTGCTTGGAGATCTGAACGGCAGGCATCCTCTCTGGGGAGATTACTCCATAAATCCCAGGGGACAAGTCCTTGCCGATCTGATCGAAGAGCTTGAGATGGGTGTCCTAAACGTGGATGAGTTTACGCATCACTGTCCGAGAACCGCTTCATTTTCTTGCCTTGACCTATCTTTGTGCTCTTCGGATGCACAGCCTGATTTTGATTGGGGGGTGGTCGATGACCTCCATGGTAGTGATCACTTTCCCATTCAAATATCATTTTCAGGGCAACTGCCGCCTGAGATACCACCTCGGTGGTGCTTGGTGCGGGCGCGGTGGCCTGCATTTCAGGAAATGACTGAATTCTCTATCTCAGTCGACGAGTTTAGCTCGGTAGATGAGGCCGTTGAGTTCTTCTCCGGCAACCTCATCACCGTGGGCCTGACTACTATTCCTCGGACGTCTGGCCGTTTTGCACGCCGACCACTCCCATGGTGGTCGGCCGAGTGTGAGACAGCCCTGAAACAGAAGCGTTATGCCTACATGCGCTATAAGCGCCGCCCGAACGATTTCACTGCCGCTGAATTTCGTCGGGCTAGGGCTAGGTTCCGGTATATTTCGAAGCACGCCCGCCGCTCTTCTTGGCGGGCATACGTGTCTTCACTTAACGGGAAGACCCCTTTAGCTGAGGTGTGGAAGCGAGTCAAAAGGATTCGGGGCAAGTTTTTGCAGGACCCCCCCTCCCGTTCTCCAGGAGAATGGGACCGCAATCTCGGACCCCGCGTCCGTGGCGGAATCCTTAGCGACCGCTTTTTCCGCATTCCCTAGCCGTGATGTCGCGGAAGGCCGCCGGCTGGACTTTATCTCCAGATGCGGAGAACCCTTCAACGACAAGTTTACTGTGAGTGAGTTGCGCTCCGCCCTCGCTTCGTGCGCGGACACCGCCCATGGTCCGGACGATGTCCCGTACGCCATGCTTCGACACCTGGGTGAGCGAGGCATGGCCTTTCTGTTAGATTTGTTCAACAGGATCTGGGTGGAAGGTCTTCTCCCAGACTCCTGGTGAATCGCTACTGTGCTCGCCTTTCGCAAACCGGGGAGAGATCACTCTACTCCGACCGGTTTCCGCCCAATCTCTCTAACCTCTTGCGTGTGCAAGTTGATGGAGAAATTGGTAAATGTTAGATTAGCCTTTTTCCTGGACAGCGGAGGCCATCTGTCTTCCACACAGTGCGGCTTCCGCACTCCACGTCGGATGCTCTGCTCCGACTGGAAAATGCCGTCTGCGAGGCTTTCCTTCGTAGACAGCACTACGCCACAGTGTTTTTCGATCTGGAGAAGGCCTATGAAAGGAGCAGGAAGAGGGTGTCCTGCAGGGAAGTGTCCTCAGTGTCACACTCTTTGCCCTGAGCATCAACGGCGTCACCTCGGTGCTGCCGGAAGATGTTCTCGCTACGCTCTACGTGGACGACCTTTCGATCTCTTTTGGCGCTCCCAGATGCCAACTCTGGAGCGTCGACTCCAACAGGTTTCGGTTTTCTTTGGCCAAGACTAAGGTGGTGCACTTCTGCCGCTATCCACGGCTTCACCCCGACCCAGATTTGTTTCTTAATTGGGTGCGCCTGGATGTGGTGGAGTCGCACCGTTTCCTTGGTCTTGTATTCGACCGACGCCTCACCTGGGAGGCTCATATTCGCAGCCTTAGGGTCTCTTGTACCCGCGCCATGGACATTCTCCGTTCCGTGACGTTCAGCGCTTGGGGCGCTGATAGGGCTACTGCCCTACTTTTTTATCGTTCCTTTGTTCGTTTGAAGCTCGACTACGGATGCGAGTTTTATGCATCCGCAGCCGAGCGTTTATTGCGGAGGGTGGATTCGATCCACCACACCGGCCTTCGCCTTGCGACCGGTGCCTTCCGCACTTCCCCCATTGAGAGCCTGTTGGTCGATGCTGGGGGAGATGCCACTCGCTCTGCGCCGTGTGCAGTGCATCACTCGCCTGTACGCGCAAGCCCGGCGCCTCCCTCAGTCGCCAACAGCTCTCACTGCATCCGCAGCTGATTTCGATGGTGCCTATGCTGCCGAGAGACGCCAGTCATACCCTAAGCCCTTTGGGTTTAGGGCTAGGAAACTCCTTCGAGAGCTAGATATAGCTCTCGGGCCGGTGGCGCCCCTGGTTCTGCCCAGGACGCCACCCTGGAGGGTACCACATTTGGCTATTTGTTGCCACGCCTCTGCTCCCAAAGCTTGTACTGCGCCGGGAGTATTGCGTTCAACCTTTTTGGAGCACACCTCGTGTCACGCTGGAACTGTGCCAGTGTATACGGATGGCTCCAAGTCCCAAGAGGGGGTCGGCTTCCACGCCGTATCCCCTCTGTTTGAAGTCAGCGGGGCTCTACCAGGCGCTGCGTCTGTCTTCACGGCCGAGCTGTTTGCAATACACCACTCGGTACGGGAGATTACGCGACGTGCTAGGTTCGGAGACCGGATTGTGATCTATAGCGACTCACAAAGTACCCTGAGTGCTCTCGGGGCATTGGAATCTCCGCATCCCCTGGTTCGCGATATCTGTGACGCCACGGTTTTGGCGAGCCGGGCAGATGTCGAGATTATCTTCTGCTGGGTTCCTGGACATGTCGGAATTGCGGGGAATGAGCGCGCCAAAGAGTCCGCGAGGACTCTGCGACCGGACCAGCGTTTCGCTCTTCCTCACACCGACTACATGGCAGGAATACGGGCAGCTCTTCGGACTGCTTGGCAAAGAAGATGGGAGACGGTCGAAGGGAACTTAAAGTTGGGTGCCATTGCGCTGCGACTGTTCCTATGGACCTATCCCCCAATGCCGCAGCGGCTTCAGGTTGCTTTCTGTCGTCTCCGAATCGGACACACTCATGTGACGCATCGCTATTTGATGCAGCGCTCGCCTGCGCCCTATTGCAACGACTGCGTCGTCCCCCAGACTGTTCGGCACATTCTTGTCGAATGTCCCAGTCTGGGTGATCTTCGCGCCCGATACCTGTCCCAGTACCGGGATGGGCCGGGTCGCTACCGCCTGTCCCTTGTGTTCGGTTTAGATTTGTGCACATTGACTTGTGGACTTGTTGTCTTCTTGGGGGAGGCCGGCCTTCTCCCTATTATTTAAGCAAGGTTTGGTTTTTTTTTTTGGTTTTTTTTTTTTTTTTGCATTTGTTTTTTTTTCCTTTAGTTGCCTGCTCCTGCGCCGGGGGGACCTCTTCCCGACGCACCAGCTTGCTTCCTTTCTTCCTTTTGGGGTGTTGTTTTTTTTTTCTCTTTTATTTTATTTTAAAGTAGCCTAGAACTAGGCCAGTTTTAATACGGCGACTAATGCCCAAGTAGGCAGTCGCCAGATGAGCTCTTAAAAATAAAATAAAAAATAAATAAATAACGAACTTTGGTTTGTTAAACCTGATGGAGTTCACCCAGGAAATTTGGTTCATTATATCGAGGGTTTACTGTATAAAAAGCACAAAAGGTATTGAAACAAATAGAGCTTTCTGATTGGTCATTGATGGAATTGAATACAGATCTTTGATTGGCCAGTGGGATAGCAGAAATACACTGAAAAATAGCCCCCAAAATAAGCTAGAATCGCATCCACCCATACTCTCAACATTTATTGAGTTGTCATCCAAGTTTGGATATCCTGAAGACTTCACTGGACATGTTGTCTTCAAGGGCAAACAGAAGCTGGATGGTAATGGGAAAATGATATTAGACTGGATGGTAGATTATAACTTGATTAAATAATGATGATAGGTGTGAAGGGAAAATCATTTGGCAGGAAGGTGAACTAAAAAGTGTAGTTGACTTTGTTTTAGTTTCAAAACAGGCATATGGCCACTTCAAAAGAATGGAAATTGCTGAAAAAAAATCAATTATGACTTATTGGTGCATAATCTTAGAGATAATATTTAAATTAAAAGAAGTCAGAATAAAGGAATAAATAGTCAGAGAGAACATACTATCGTACTTATAAAAAATCCCTAGAGAACTATAGAAAGGAAGTGGAAGAGGAAATCGAAGGAAACTGTCCACAAAATATGTTGGAATTGAATGGTGCTTGGAAGAGAGCAGCAGATAGTAAACTGAAAAAGGCTTATAGAAGAAGAATGCTCTACAAAGACTAAAACCTAATAGTTGAAGCTCCATGGGTAAATGAAGAGATAAAGCAAGGAATAAAGCAAAGGAAAGAGTACAATAGAGCAAAGAGGAATACAAAAAATGTGGAAGAAAATACAATGTATCAAGAGAAATATTTAAAAATGAAACAGGAAATTCAAGGAAAAAATGTACCAGTATGAAGAAAAAAAGGAAGAAATTGTAGAAAGCAGAGATAAGAAGAAAGTTTATGAACTTATTGCTAAATTAAGGAAAAGAGTTAAAAAGGAAAAAGGAGAAGTAATAATATATGATATGGAAAAATTCTACCAATAGAAATGAATGAAAACAAGATAAATGAAGTATGTAATGAAGTCATGGAAGAATATACAAGGAAAAATGAAAAAAGAAACATGATTGGAGAAACAAATGAAATTTTAAAAATAACATAATAGAGAGAATCCTTCTAAAATAAAATGCCAAAAAGTAATAAGAAAACATCTGGAAGTTCATACACAAAACCAATGAAGATCATTAGATGTAACAAAACAGATAAACACAACTGAATAAAGCTATAAGAAAGGCAATTTCATTCATCCTTACCTGTGCTGAGGAGTCTTGATGATGCAAGTGGAGAGTGGAGAGGAGGTGGAAGGGAAGGGGGTTCCATTTCTACAAGAACTTCCATAAGAACTTCAGGTTTTTCCATCCTGGATTTTCTGTTTCTTGCTAGTAGATTCTGCTTGGGACTCACTAAAAACCTTTGTATTGAAACTTGCTTTTGCCTCTCTTTCACAATGTTATGGAAATGAGACATAGCATTGTCATTGAAAAGGTTACTGACACGGTTTCTGCCTTATCAGGGTGATACATTTCAACCAAAATTTTCAATTCACCCCATTTTGCACACATTTCTCTAATAAAAGCACTAGGCACTTTCCCTTCACTTCTCTTCCTCAGAAGGTATCTCCTCAAGCACCTGCTTCTGCTGCTCCTTCTGAAGGAGTTCAAGTTCATCAGTAGACAACTTGGTGCTGTGTTCCTCCGCCAGCTCTTTGACATCATCATCATTGACTTCCAGGCCTATGCTTTTGCTCAGAGATATGATGTCATCAACAACTTCAGTATCTGTGTCTCAAATCCCTTGAAATCTCTCTCTGCAACACAGTCAGGCCAGAGTTTCTTCCAAGCTGAGTTCAAGGTCCTGTGAGCCAGGCATTGTCAATAAGACCTAAGCAATACAAGATATTGAAGTGGTTCTTCCAAAAGTCACAGAATTAACTCCGTGTCAGAAGTAACCTTGAAGCACCTTTGAAAAATTGCTTTGTTGTATGGTGTATAACTTCTTAAAGTTAGAAATGACCTTTTGGTCCATTAGCTGAATCAGTGTAGTCATACTAGCAAGCAGAAACTTCATGGTGATGAAGTCAAACTCTTCCAGTAACTCAGCCACCATGCCTGGGGGGTGGGCAGGAGCATTGTCCATCGGCAGCAGGCATTTCACTGGCAAGTTATTTTTATTAAGGTAATCCCCCACACTAGGAGAAAAACTTCATGGATCCTTTCCAGGAAAAACTGTCTGGTCACCCAGGCCTTACGGTTAGCTTTTCACATGACATGCAACCTGGTTTTCATAACATTTTTCTTAAACACAAGGGTGTTCTCCAAATGATACACAAGCATTGGCTTCACCTTAAAATCATCGCTCACATTGCCACAAAGCAAAAGAGTTAGTCTGTCCTTCATAGGCTTGTGTCTAAGCAAAGCCTTTTCCTCCTGGGTTATGTATGTTCTTTTGGGCATTTTCTTCCAAAACAGTCCAGTTTAATCACAATTAAACACTTGCTGGGGGGCATAAAACCCTCAGCACTCACGCACCAAACTCTCACAAACTCTTCCGTATCTTTTTTGTTGGCACTTGCAGCCTCTCTATGACGAACCACACTGTGTATGCCACTTCGCTTCTTAAACTTTTCAAACCAACCTCGACTAGCCTTACACACATCAGTCTCAGGACTTGTACCTGGGGTTTTCTTGAGCAAATCCTGATGAAAAAGCTTTGCTTTCTCACAAATTATTATCTCTGAAATACTGTTGCCGGCCAACTGCTTTTTGTTGATCCAAATCAGTAGCAACTTTTCCACTTCTAATGTTTAAAATCTTTGCTTGGTGATCACAGTCACCAAGCTAAGCCATACTGTAAAGCCAGATCTGAAACACCAATGCCATTGTCATACTTTTCAGCTAAGTTGTACTCACATAAAAATCTCTAACTCCTGAAATAAACATTTCTCAAAGAAAATTCTTTATGAACACTTTGCTATACATATGTACAAATTTTTAGGGAAAGTTACCAAAAAATTGATTATAAGGTCAAAGGTCAAATTAAAGGTCAACTTTTTTGTTTGACTGTGTAAGGAAATATATGCTTTAATAAAAGTTGTAGAGAATCTTATTAGCTTTAAAATGGTATCCGAATGAGCTCTATAAGTGCAATAGTCTCTGAGATATTTGACTTTGAGGACTTTTTCACTCTTTGCAAAAATCACCTTTTTAACCCAACTTTGAGGGGTCATATCTCAGAAACCATTTGACCTACAGAGGTGAGATACACTCCATTGAATTTGTCTCCTTAAGGTCTATAAGTCCAGTAATTTGCAAGAAAATCTGAGTCATGGCAAAAATGACTGGTTGAATTGACATGGAAATGACCCAACAGAAAAATGAAAAGAAGGAATAGGTTTTGACTGACCTTGATATTCAAGGTGCTTCAGGGAAGCTATTATTTTTGTTGCCCTTCTTTGTATTGACTAGCAGGTTGTTGTCATGTCAAACTATCTTGTGATTCAATGAAGCAACAAATAATTATATAGAAACTTACCAGAAACTTAACAAACTTACCAGCATAATAAGAGACTATGGCTACTGTAATTCGGTAGAATTATTTAACTCTGATCTGATTTGCTACAGGAATATCAAGAAAGATAAGTAATCTATCTTTAAGTTGAATTAATTTCTTAGACTAATTCTCTTATTATAGATATAAAATATGTTTTGAGTTTGAAATTATTTGATTTAAAATTGTTTTGGGGTGTCTGACAATCCCGAAGGGTTGACCTGGTTGCTCAGACATTCTTTAGCATTTGATTGAGTTTTTCGTGTGTAAACAAGGATTGCTGTAAATCAGCTGATTGTGAGAAAACTTTTTCTCTTTAATTTTCCTGACTCGATATTATTTTAAATATTTGATACAGGCCTGATATTTTTAAATATTTGACTTAGGCCTCTTAGTTTTAAAATGTGACACAGGCCTGATATTTTTCATATATTTGACAAAAGATAAAAGAATGTTTCAAACACCTAAAAAAAAAATACCCTTAAATAGTGATGAAACAAATGAAAAATCCTTTTTAAAGATAACTGTAAAATATGTAACATAGAGGTCATAGAAAAGGGCATACAGTGTGATAAATGCAACCAATGGTTACATGTTGAATGTTCCAAAATAATAAAAAAAATTTATAACATTCTTGCTGACAAAGCTGTAGATTTAATCTGGTTTTGTAATGAATGTAAAAATGTTTTTAGAATTTGTAAAAGCAATGATAAAAAAAATGGACAAAGACTACCATGAACTAATAAAACAAAATCTAAGAGAAAATATAGATGGAAAAGATAATACAATTTCGGACATTAAAAAATTGAATGATAAATATAAACTTGACATGAAAGGTAAAGAAAAAAAGATAAAAGAAATGATATAGGAAACTGAAAGACTAAATAAAACAATAAAAAATAAAGATGATGAAATGAAAAGCCTCTATAAAATCAAAATATGAATATATCTAAAAAAATGTCCATAAATTCATCTCTACAAGGAGAAATTCATAAAGATGATCAAGGTAAAGTTGCTATGTCTAATATAAATATTAAAATTGTTAAAAAATCTGAAATTACACCAAAAAAAGAAGAATATAAAAACACTTGTATCTAGTCAAAATCATATATATAATGAAATAAATCATTTGCACTATTTAAAGAGTAATGATTTGACTAAACCCCCCAAAATTGCAAAAAAAAACATCAAAACCAGGTGTTGATAGAACTTACTAACCAATTTGAGCCATTAGCAGACAAGGAAGTAATTAAAATTAAAATGCAAAGCCTTGCCATTAAGAATAAGAACAATAATAAAAGAACTATAATAATTGGCACATCACAGGTTAGGGGGTTAAGCTCTAGAATAACAAAAAGCCTAGTACACTGTTACCCCGGAGCAGAGATTGAAAGAATACACTCTAAATAAAGACTCTGGTATCAACATTAATAATCAGCAAAATGTAGTATTGATATATGGAGGGAATGATGTTAAAGGAAAAAGAAAAGAAGATATTATAAAAAGATATAAAGACTTCCTTGAGAGAGTAATGGAGAGAAATAATAATATATTTGTCACTGAAATTCTACCAAGAATGAAAGAACTATAAATGGTGGACTAAGGCGATAAATATTAATAATGATTTGAACATCCTAAGCTCAAAAATGGGTATAAAATATATTCCTCTATGGCATAGATTTAAAAATAAGCAATTATATCTGCAAGATGGAACCCATTTAAATGGAAGAGGAAAGAACTTAATTGCAAATATAATTTTAGACAAAATAATAGAAAAAAAAATATCTAAAGATAATGATTGACTAAAAAATAATAACGATAAAGAAAATAGGAGAAAAAAGAATTCAGAAACAAAAGAAAAGCGTAACAAATTGTAAAATAGCAGAATTATTTAATATAATAGATTTTAAAAATTATAATAATGTTACTTCTTTCTGAAACACATTGGAAATATCAAAAAATGATGTTTAACTAAGATCTACTTATTTTTGATTCAATGCGTAGCTTAAAAGATAAAAAAAGGTGGAGGATTAATGTTTATCAGTAAGAATACAAATAAATATAAGTTTAAAAAATAGATTGCAAAGAGAGAGATATTTTGACAATCTCTTACAAATGCAAAGAAAAAATAATAATTTTAATATTGGTTTATATATCTGTAAGACCCAATGAAAACATTCAAAAGTACATTGAAATCAAGAAATTATTAAGAAAGTATAATAATAATCCCATTTTAATTCTTGGAGATTCCAATGGTCATATTAATCTTGTAGGTAACCATACTACAAATGCAAAACTACTTTTACAACTTATAGAAGATGAAAACTTGATAATATGAAATGCAGACCCAAGTTGTGATGGAATATCTACATGGGAACAGAGAGGAGTAAAAAGTTCCATTGATTTTTAACTTGTAAATTACAATATGCACCAAAGTTTTTGTAGTATGCACATCGATGCAAAAAGAGAGATATTTGACATATCAGACCATAATCTCATAAAAATAATTTTTGAGACCAATAAGGTAGTCCCAAAGAGAGAAAAAATTATAGATTATAGCTATTATAAATTTAATCAAGAAAAAATCTCAAATTATGTAAGATCTATTGAAGAAAAAATGGGCAAAGACAATTCAAAGTGATCTATATAAAAAATTAAAAAATGCATAAAGGAAACAGCGGATGCTACATTGAGAAAGTCATATAAGAAAAGGGTTAATATAGATAAATCAAATCCAGAGACAAAATGGCTTACTTCAGAAATAAAGGAGAATATTAAACTAAGAAAATTCTATAATAGAATCAAAAGAAATGCCAATGAAGAAACTACCAAAGAAGAGTTCACTAGAAAATATTTAGAGCAAAAAATACAAGTGCAATTATTGATTCATGAATCAAAGGAAAGATTAGAAAAAGCTGTAACATGAAATAAAGAGAGATAAAAATAGAAAACTTTGGAAACATAAATACCTTAAGAAATCTGGACAGAACTCCAAAAGAGATATCTATATATAATACTAATGGAAAAAAACTAGATGAACTGGAATCTTTAAAGGAAATAAATAACTTTTGGAATAATCAATATAAAGTACATGAAAATGATATTAATAATTATTGGAATGAAATGCAAAAGCAATATTATGAGAAAGACTTTTATAATGAATTAATACCAATTAAGATGATTAATGACCAAATAATACAATTTCAAACAGACACTCAATTTATAATGGAAAATTTTGATTATGTTGTGAAAATGCCCTATAATTTATGCAATAGCATGAAACGTCCTATGATAACAGAAGAAGAAGTTAAGTTAATAATAAACAAGATGAAAAATAAAAAAGCCTCAGGACCTGATGGAATAAAATATGAATTTATAAAAGCACTAAAAGACAGAGATGTTTTTAAAGAGGCTTTTGGAAGCATTAAATGATGTTGTAGAGGGGAATAATATTCCAGAAAACTGGAGATCATCTATCACAAAATTGATTCCAAAAACAAAAAGACCTACAACATCAGATTTTAGACCTATAGCTCTAACCAATGCTACATATAAACTATATATGGCGATTATAGAAGAAAAAATAGAAGTTCATTTACATCAAAATTTGTGTCAACTTGAATACCAACAAGGGTTCACTAAAAAGAGAGGTATTGAAGGTAATATTTTTATGTTATCCTATTGTATTGAATACAGTTACCAAAATAAAAAGCCATTGTATGTTGTATCAATAGACTTTAAAAAAGCATTCAATTTAATAAAAAGAGGTAAAATAATTGAAGCATTAAAAAAAATACCGAATATGCCCAGAAATAATTATATACAAATGATTATATTTTTCTTTGCTTAAACAATTGTGAAATTAAAATTGATATAAGTAGTGGTATTAAACAAGGCTGCAATGGTTCAAGTACTTTATTTTTACTGGTAACATACATGATACTTTCTGAAATAATAGTAAATATGGATTTAGATCAAAAGCATTCTATATTCCTGCATTGTTTTATGCTGATGATGGCCTCTTAATCTCTCTTATAGAAACAACATTCCTTATAAAAATTTGAAAGAAGTTGCTGAAATATTTGGCCTATCAATAAATTATAATAAAAGCAAAACTATTATATTTAATAAATGTTACTGTGAAATAAAAAATATTGTTCAAATAAATAATATTCAAGTATTTGATCACTTAAAATACCTAGGAATAGAAACTAATAATTCTAGAAATTATTTTAAAATACATAAAAAAGAAAAACTAAAATTCATTCAAACAATGAGTGATATGCTACCTTCAGTAATTAGTAAAAGCACAAACAAGATGCTCATTGGAAAATCTTATTGGAAAAACATTGTATTGCCAAGTGTAATTTATGCATCTGAAATAATATATTTTACAAAAAAATGAAATAAATGATTACCAGAGAGCAGAAAATATAGCTTGTCGTCATATTCTTGGTGCTCCAAATTATACTCCTGTTGCTGCTCTGAGGGGAGAAATTGGATCCTCTACTGTTGGAAATAGGTTAGCTCTAAAAATGATAATGTACACAAAATATTTAATCAACAATAATGAAAATGAACTTAGTAAGATATTTTTAGAATTATATAATAACAAAAGTAACAAATGGGTAAAAAGTGTGCAATTGTACATGAATTTAACACTGGAAAATATTAAAAGTAAAAATAAAACAAGCTGAAAAATATTATAAATACCATTGATACTAACAAATGGAGGATATATAGAAAGTACAAAATGAAAATTAAAAATGATGAAATCTACTACAATGACCAGTGTTCAAGAATTTTATTTCTGGCAAGAACCAATACTCTTTAAATTGAATTGGAGGAATGCACAAATGGATAAAAATCAGACTGAACTATGTTTCATATGCAACATGAAAGAAATGGAAAGTATTGAGCATTTTTTGTATGACTGCCCAAGGTTGCTTGACATTAGAGTAGAAAGTCAATTTTACAATGATAAAAAAGTATTTATAAATGCAATTTTATTGTTTAATAGTAATATGAACAAGAAAGAATAAGAAAAACATAAAATCCTATTATTCAGAATGTGGAAAATGAGAGAAAAATAACTTAATTTAATCTAAAAATATGCATTACTACTGTATGTAAATTTCACTGTATATATATTACTGTATATAATTTTATGACAAATAAAAAAAATATATATATAACCTAATTGATTATAATGATATTTTAATGTAACTACAAGACAAAGATGAAAAAAGTCTGATTAATAATATCTTGGACAAGGATAATAATCTGCATATATCAATATCAATTTAGTAAATTGATATAACTTTTATATCAGGTGCCGACGTAAAGGCAATACCAAAATCTTAATCTGATCTGATCTTGAAATTAAGTGCAATATTCTTTGCAGACAATGAATGGACATATACTGACTACATCATTAAAAGATGCAGAAAGGCTAATTAGGGTACTGGTTGAACAGGGCTACACTAGTTCACTAAAAATTAACAAAGAAAAAAAAGCAGTATTTTAATCTACAATAGCAAAGAAAAACCAGACTTGATTAGTAACATAAAAGTGACAAATGAAATTAAATATTTAAGAGTAACAATCACAAATAAGAAAAACTGTTTCAAGCTACACAAAGATAGTGATAGAAAAAGCAAGGAGGTAGGCAAATATTCCATACTCAGTAATAAGCCAAAGCTGCCACAAGATACTTATTGGGAAGCCCTTCTGGAAAGAGATTTGTCATCCATCCCTACTAAACTGTGTATCTTGGTTTATTACAGGTCAAATTTTTTGCTGATATTTTGAATATTAAACATTGTATAAACGTAACATGAAACTTGGTCCACTGAAATATCCTAGGTACACAGGTACGCAGTTGGCATTTCAATTGTATTGATAAGATACATACAAAGTTACGTTGTGTATTTTGATGTGCTTTCAACTGTGTCATGCTTTATTGCAGGTGTATGACAATGCCAATTTAAGGTAATGAAACAAAGTATTATCGTTATATTACCATTTTATTGTAATAATGAAACACGCTACCAAAGAATAGTAGCAAAAGCTATGAAACAAACATAATTAAATTGTTGGTACTGTACTTTATTTGTCTATATAACTTTCTTGTTTAGAAATGACATCAAACAGGCTTTTGTCCACAGAAGCTGTTAGCTGACTAATCTGAAATGTTATGGTACCAGCAACTGTTTTGATCTTTTCCCACAGGGCATCTTTCGATGAAAACTGGATACCTCCTTCATACACTTTCCTCTTCATGATCAACCAGAACTGTTTGATAGGGTTTAGGTCAGGAGAACAGGGAGACAAGGTCATAAGTGATTGGCTTATGATTCTCAAAGTTGTAAGGTACAAAATTGTAGCCTTGGCTGAATGCAAAGAAGCATTATCATGCATAAAAATCAATCGCTGTCGATGTGAGGGTGGCAGATCATATAACTATGCTGCAAAATGCTCCTCCAGAAATGCAGTGTAGGAGTTGCTGTTAAGTTTGACGTCTTCTGGAACTCAAAAAGGCCTGATAAGTTCATTTCCTATGATTCTCGCCCAAAACATGACACCACCACCTCGTTGTTGATGCTAAATGCTACCAAGGTCTTTTCTTACTTGTCTACCCATTTTTTGGATGTCATGCTGGGATACACTTCTTCTCGTACCTTTATCTTGTCTTGGTTTGGTGATGGGGTTTTCCACATACGCCTTCAATGTTCTTGTATCCCGACCAAGCTCTTGGGCTAATTCTCCAACAGATAAGCCTTCTGCAAGACCTGTAACAATCTGCATCTTCTCTGTATCTATCAGACATCATTTCAGGGGCATTTTTGTACACCTGCAATGAAGCATGACACAGTTGAAAGCACATCAAAATACATAACTTTGTATGTATCTTATCAAAAGGATTGAAATGTTAACTACGTACATACAAAGGGTGGTCAATAAGTTTTGTAATTCGGATATAAGGAAACGAGATATGAGGAAAAGTGTTTTATTATTTTTCAATATAACTACCCTCAACTTCAATGCACTTGTGCCACTTGTTCCTGAGGCTTCGAATTCCCAACAACCAGAAATGTCCCGGCTGCTCTTCAATCCACTCCTGGACGGCGAGCTGGACATCTTCATCATTCCCAAACCGGCGTCCATGCAGTGCAGCCTTGAGCTGGAGGAATAAAAAGTAGTCGCTAGGGGCCAGATCTGGACTGTAGGGGGGATGGTTGGGCTCCTCAAATCCGCACTCGCACAGGGCAGCTTTCACGACGTTGAAGTCGATCTTGAGGCGTTAGGTTTTTAAGGACCCATGGGCAGAAACCTTGGTCATGGCTAAATTGTGGTAGATGATGTTGATAACACTTCCATGTGATATTCCAAGTTTTCGCTCAATTTCTTCGACCTTCATCCGTCGATTTTCAAGGATCATCCTCTCCATACAGGCCACATTGTGCTCGTTGGTCACATCTGATGGGCATCCTGGATGGGGGTCATCTTCAAGGGACTCATGACCATGGTGGAACTCCCTATTCCAGCGAGCAATGGTTGCATAGGAAGGGGCGGTGTTGCTGTACACTGCAACCATGCGTTCATGGATCTCTTTTGCATTCTTGCCTTCCTTGGTCAAAAATTTGATCACTGCGCAGTGCTCAACCTTCTCCATTGTTGAAATATTTGTGACTGACGATCTGCGATCAGCTACTGCTTCTTAAATAGAGGAGGCAGGAGCGTGCGGCTGCAGGTCCTGACTTGTCCTAACTTGTCCTAACACCCCCACAAACAGCCATCCCCCTTCCTCTGTTTTGCCCTACCGATTCGCAAAACTTAATTGACCGCCCCTCTTACTTACAGGTCTAGGATATTTCAGTGGACTAAGTTTCATGTTTTTGCAATTTTTAATATTCAAAATATCAGCCAAAAATTTGACCTGCAATAAAGCGTGATACATAGTTTATATGCTTCCCAGAATTCTGGGATACACCAAGACCGAAACAGAAACTACAAAAAATTTGGTGTATAGGCAGATATAGGAGCAGCAAAATACGTCCAAATAACAACCCTGAGAGGCAAAATTGGATCAAGTACTATAGAGTTATGAATCAGGACAAACCAAATAAATTAATTGAAATATGTTGAAGAAAATCATAGAAACGACCTCATGAAATGTATAATGGATAAGAAATGAGAGATAAAAAAAGACTACTGGTCGATATCAACAAAGAAATCTATGGAAAAAGTTGTTGTAAAATATGGTGAACTGAAAACTCTAACAAAACAAGAAATCAAAAAGAAAATAAGGATATGGGAGGGTAACAACCGGAGAAAAGAATTAAATGAGAAATCAAGTTTAAAAATCTACTGTAAATGGAAAAGTGAAATTAAAGGAGAAGAAAAGCTGTATAAATGAGCATCAAATATTTTCTTCCGGGCAAGAATGAACAACCTACCATTGAGTGACAGAAACAGACACAAAAATGGAGATACAAAGTGCTTAATGTATGATGCTGAATTAAAAGATTTGAAGCATTTCATTCTGTGGTGCCCTGCCTACAATAAATTTAGAGCAAAAGAACACCTGTTAGGACAACTACTATTTGATGAAGAAAAGTGATAGAACAAAGGACATTTTATACAAGTGCTGGAGAATTTTTTGTGGGCTAGTGTGGCGACTTTCCGGCTGGTAGCTTTGATTCTTTTTATGTAGCACAGACGTGTGTTTCTTTGGCGGTTGTTAACCTCCAGTCCTATGTTAGGCACTCATCCTTCCAAAACCTCCCACACATAAGAGCACCATGTAGTGAGTATAGCTTTAGCTCATGTAGTCATTCCCAATAATTGAGCTGATGGAAGTTTTGAATTTGGTAATATTTGAGTTTATGGGTGCATGCTAGGGGGTGCTATTTCTGGGCTACAATTAATGCAATCTGCTTTGCATGTTTATCGAAATAATAGACGATAGCGCTGCCTGCTTTAGTCTATTTTTGCCAAATAGTAAAATTTTTAGTTACTTTTGAAATGAGGAGCTTTGTCCCCATACCACCTTAAATGGGGGGGGGGGGTTGCACCCTCCATCACGCAACTTTAAAAACCCCTTGTAATATTCCTAATTCAAAAGGCAAACATTTAGGTGATTACTAAATGTTTACCTAATAAATAATCACTTCACAACAAAGGCTAAACCATCTCTACCTTTCACTATTATAATCAAGCTGCGCTTCTTTTCCACACCTGTTGCAAATCTTCGCTTTTAAAATGAAGCCATGATCTATACAAAAGTCTCTTAAATTTAATTGGCTAAGGTATTAACAACAGTTGTATTAAAGTCCAACTAACTGAGTACACAAAAATCACACTTTTAATTGCTTCGCTCCAGGTTGCTTATGTTTGAAATAAGATCAAATTAAGGGTTGCCAGTGTGTGAAAATAATGGTTTATTTTAATATTAAGAGAAGCTGTGCAATTTTATCTTTAAACAAAATAGGTACACGACCCCCCCTCCTTCCCTCAACATTATGAAGCATAGAAAAATTCATTACAATACTAATTAAATATAATCAAGTAGAACTGCAGGCGCTTACTAAATAATAAAGAATAGACCCTAAAACAAATATAACACTGTGATTGGCTATACTCAAAGCTACTGTCTGAAGTCATAAGGCCTAAATTGTAGCCCATGAAATAACTCCCCCTAGTGTGCGCTCATAAATTCATTTCCTAGAATTTTTCTTGTAAATGTATGCTGGAGTGCCTCTAGTTTTGTCAATTTCCCCAGGTTTGTGTGGTATCCACAGCTGGTAGCAGTACTTAAGTCTAGGTAGTACCAGTGCCCTCCATATGGTCACTATGCATCATCTCTCCCTGGTCCTGAAAGTGCTTAGGATCAATCTGGTCAGTCTGTTGGCTGTCAAAATGATGCTCCAGATGTGCTTTGAGAATGTCTCACTATTCTTCATTAAGATGCCAAGGTTACGCATTTCCTCTTTCAGTGCTATTTCTGGTGGGTGGACTTGGTATCTTGTACGGCTTTTAATTTATTTTCCATATCTGAGTAACTCAAATTTGTCCCCATTTAACTTCGTGTTGTTAGCTTCAGTTCAGTTGATGATCCAGTCAAGGTCCTCTCAGAGTAGCGCTGCATCATCTGCAATTCAATCAATCTCATCATTCTTGTGTCGTCTGCGCAGGACATCATTTTTGAGTGTTTCAGTGCCTTGTTGATGTCTGCAATAACAATTAGGAATATAAATGTCCCTAAGACTGAGCCCTACAGGACTCCACTTTTTGTGTTGCTAGGGTCTGAGAGGTGGCTGTGAACAGACACACTTTGGGTTCTTTCAAGTCAGGAAATTGTGCGTCCAGGTCCCCAAGCTTCCTCTTACACCGATATCTTTCATTTTCCTGAGCACCAGGCCATGATTCACCTTGTCAAAAGCCTTCGCAAAGTCCAGATATATTATGTCTACATTTGTTCCTTTACTTAGGCCCCCCAATTATGGCTTCCTGATGGGACAAGAGTTGTGAGCAACCTGTCCTGAATCCATGTTGTCCTTTCATTGTATGCTTGTGTATTTCTTCTATGTGCTCGGTAGCCATTTCCTGACAACTCTCAATGATCTTGCTTATATAGGAAGTTAATACCACCTGTCGGTAGTTCTTTGCAAGTCCTTTGTTCCCACCTTTGTGTATGGGTGTGACTATTCCTTCCTTAAGTATTTCTGGTACTATACCGGTGTTCAGGGACTTGGTAGCAATAAGTTGCAAGGGTAAGGCTAGTTCCTCTTTGCAGATCTTGATGAATTTTGCGCTTAAACTATCTGGCCCTGCGGTTGAGTCTGTGTTCATTGCATCTATAGCTTGGATGATTTGACCATTTGTGGGTTGTATGTCTGTCAATATCGGTAAGGGGCATGATGCATCTGTCTTGAAAAATTCAGCTGGGTCTACCACAACTGCCGCAGTGGCTGGATCGCTGAAAACTCTCATACTGTGTTTTAAGAATTTCTGCCATTTTTCTTGGGTCTTCCACTAGTAAGTCATGGTCATATCTCAGCGGTCCAACTGCTGACTGAGTTTTTGATTTTGAGTTAGCATATAGTTTTGCTTGTAATTATATATTTTTAAGATATTCCGCCTTAATGCGATGAAAATTGAAATCATTAGTAATTATAATTACTAATACTACTAGGTGCTTAAAAATAGCAGGGTATATGTGGGGAGCAACTCCCCAAATTAAAGGGGGGTATGGGGCAAAGCCATCCCCCCTCCTCTATTTGAAATAATTACCTTAGGGTTCAAACACACCTCAAAATCCCTAGCATTAAGGTGAAATCAGGGTTGCCATTGTTTGATATCATGATGTCTTTACACATCAAGAGAAGGCAAGATAGATTTAATTAAAATTTTCACTGTATTAAGGTTGAGTATCTTAAAATATACTTTCCAAGCCAAACTGAAACTATATATAAGAACACCATTAGTACCTTTTTTTAATACTAAAATTATGGCATAGGTCTTCTAAAGTTTCACCTTGGATTCCTAATATAGTCATATAAATAAAATAGAAAAACTAAACCAGAGCTCACCCAATTCCCTCTTATATATCAATGACATGATATCAATTTCAAAGGAGGGCAAAAAAAATACCTTTCCTGAAGCACCTTGAGTATGAAGATAGACAGAGTACTAAATATTTTCTCTTTTGAAAGGTATGTTTTTTGGTTTAATTGAATGTTTTTTTTCTATTTATAGTTGTTTGTATGCAAAATGAATCAGTTAGTGTTTGTAATGTTTGTGATGTGATAGCAAAGGGGATGAGACAGTAAAGAAAGGAAAGAATGGAACAAAACCTGTATTAAATAATACTCTTGGATGATATGCAATATAATTATGAGCAACTTTAATAAGAAATCAAAGAAATGGCAAGGCAAGAGATTGGAGAAAAGAGCATTAAGCTAGATGGGAGAAGGTGTAGCAAAGGATGTTGGAATGCAGAGGGAGAAAGAATATTTTACCAGGAGCAGCATGAATAGAGAACTATGGAAAGCAAGGCAGAAGAGGATAGAGATACAAGTGGAAGGAAAGGATGGAACTCAAATATAGGATGCAAAAACAAAGAGTGATTCAGGCAATATGGGAGGCAGAGAGGATAAAGCAGTTAGAATAAATTAGGGGTGAGTAATTGAGAAAGAAAGCAGTGGAGATATATTAGAAAAGCACTTAATGGAGACATGAAAGACAGTCCTTCTGGAGACACCAAGAGATAATGCTTCACACAGAACCTGATGTCAAATTCTGCAGCTAGATCATCACTTCATCCCTAGCAACTATGAATCAAACAAACACCACAATTAAACTAACTGCACATCCCCTGAACAAAAATTAAACTCCACCCTTCTAGGCATCTCTCACGACATCCACGTGACTTTTAAAGCACACACAACTAAGATAATAACAAAGTTACAAAGAAAATTAATGCCCTCAAAACATCATCCAATACTACCTTTGGGCAACAGAAGGAATCCCTCACTATACTATATAAACAATTTGTACAAACTACCCTAAACTATGCTGCTCTGGCCTAGCACCCTATACTCAAAAACATCGTCCAAATTACATAAAATTACAGACTGCACAAAAACTGCACCAATCCCACATCTTCACACTGAAACCAACATATTACCCACTAAATTATATCTAGACATGCTAGTAACCCAACACTTCAGTTGAGCACAAAACTCTTTCCCACCCCAACCACCACCTTATAACACAACCCAGACAAAATAAAAAAATATCCACAGCACCCTAATTCCAAGCTAAGTTCAATAACCTTTCATCTAACACCCCAAACTATACCTCAATAAAATATATCCATAGAATCTACTCTCATGAACACCTATGCACTGCCACACAACCACATCATAAATGAACAGCCCTACAAATCTACTCCTATTCCAACTATAAACTCTCCACTCACCCATACTACAACAATATAAATACAGAATAAAGCTCACACAAACACTAACATGCACTACATGCATTCATATCCCAGAAGACACAAAACACCTTGATTGCTCTAACCTTACACTTGCATACAACACACACTCTATCATATGATGTTATGGCATTCATGGGGGCTGCCTGCCTCTCTGAAGAGAAATAGTGGGGTAAACAAGTAAGTATCAGAGGGAAATGCATATGTGGATTGCGAGAGTGCATTGTTGATTTAGATAGGATGAAAGCTCGGCATTTAGAGAGGATATATAAGCTCAAGGGGCTAGTTTCTGACCTCACTAGGGAGGCTAGTGCTACGCCTAGGTCTGACAACAAGGTAGATAGTGAAGTAGGCTAAGTAGGGATAGTTCTAGAACATGTGGGATTAGGTCACTTGTTTGAATAATGCATTTGTGCCAGTGAATAATACATTTGTGTTCTGTATTTGTTCTTTGTTGGGAAGATAAGTTTCTGTTGTTTGCATTTGATACCTAAGTTAACTCATATAGTGTGTTAGTGTTCTTTAAAGTGTGATTTGGTGTGCTGCTCTTTCACTTTGGTGTGTATTCTTTTTTTTATATAAGTCAAGGACTTTTTTATTTTTTAAACATTAATTAGGTTAAAATGGCTGAGGATGAGCATCTTGTGATATTTGTACTGGCTGTGGAATGGTTCGAGTGGGAACTTTTTGTATTGTGTGTAGGTTGCAAGAGTGTGTGCTGGAGTTAGATGAGGGAAGAGCACAGGATTTGGAGAGAATAGTTATGCTGGAGGAGTTAGTCACTGAGCTTAGGAGGGATCTCAGCACTAGGCCCAAGGGGAATTCTAGGGATCATAAGGTTAGCCCATTTACATATGCTAGGAGTAAGACTAGTGGAGACAGTAGTGAATGGAGGGTTGTAAAGGGAGGAAGGAATCAGGTAGCTAGTGATGCATCTCCTATTCCTGATGGAAGTAGGGATTCTGGTGTTAAGGGGGTGAGGATAGTAAACCTAGGTAGAAAGAGAAGGTATATGCCTATTACTTGAAATAGGTTGAGTGTCTTAGTAGGAGAAAGGGGGGTGGGGTATAGGGTCAGGTGAAGCAAATGAAGTGCTTGTGGTAGGTGATTCACAGGTTAGGTATTTAGCCAGGCCTTTTTTGTGAATGTGAGTGCAAGAGGAGGATGAGGGTTTGTTTGCCAGGTGCATGTGTAGTGGATGTTAGGCAGAGAATTAAAAGGATAGTGGATGGAGCTGACAGGGATGCAGTTGTTTTAGATGTTGGAGTGAATGACATTTCTTCCACCTAACTTTTGCGCTAGATGTTTCTTAATACTCAACCCACAAAGGGTTTTGGGCCATCCACCCAAGGATGCAGGATGCTTATTCAAATTTGTATACCTATTTTCGTATGTGTTTATAGTTCAATTATGTTTACTACAATTACTATAGTAAAAAAATAATTTTAGTTTATAATTGTAGGTATATATGAGAAACCTTGAAAGAAAAAGAATATAAACTACAAACTTAGGTTAAACATCTCTATATAATATAGAACTGTGCACAAAACATGCATGAGAGCTGCATTCAGATTTGAATGTGACATGAATTTAATTTTAAACATTAACTTTGTTTAATCATCTTTAAATATTGAAAATAAGGCATGAAATTAGCAATTTTATTACATTTCTTATTTAAGAATAATATTTTTATTATGATGATGCATATAATAATGTTGGCACTATTTAAAAAAAAAATGTTAGCACCAAACTGATTTTTCCATTTTTCCTGTTTTTTTTGGGGGGGGGGGGAATGGGTAAAACGTTTAAGAGTTTAAAAAACAAAAAAAAACAAACCCTGCTTGTCCAAAGTTATTTTGTTTATAAGATTTGTTTTGCTGGTCTAGAAAATATTTGTATATATATAAGAATTATTTTTGGATTTTGTCAAACCACTATAAATTTGATGTTATATAATTAGGGCAATATTATTTGTTTATGTACCTTTTCCAAATCTATAGTGACCTAAATTCCATGACCCTTTTTCTTATTTTTTTTCTCTAACACGATGCAGATGAAAGGGCTCTCCCATGAGTATAAAAAGTCGTTTCTTGCTCACTGGTTGGTGGCAAAACATATTACCCCTCATTGTGCCACTGCCCCTGAGGACTGGCCACTGGTGCCCTTTGGTTTGGGGTATCTCATCCTTAATTGAAGAAGAATGGGTATAGTAATTAACATAACATCTTTAGAAGCAGTATTTTAAGACTATTTTCTGAGGTTCTTTGATTTTTGGTACTGCTAATAAACCACTTCCAAGGTTTGACACAATTAAACATTATAAAACAGGTTTATTGGATAAGTAAAAGCTTTTATTTTTTTTAGGGAATACTCAGATGATGAGGAGGATAATTATTGTGATGCTGAATTTGATACCATTTCTAGAAGGCCCTCTATCAAAAGAAGTCGATATTTTCCCAATGAAAACCAAGGTAATATTTTGGGACTTTTCTTTCCTGCTTGTTTTATTTCTCACTGTTTTGTGATGATATGATTCTAGGTCTAAATGCCAAAGTAGCCTGCTTCTGATCACAACTTTCCCTGCTAATTTCAATGTATTGTATCACAGTAGAGATGAGGTGAAAGGTAGGCCATATTTGCCTTTCTAGCTGCTTTCCTACTTTATCTGTACTCTGCAAAAAATAGATCATTCAAGTGGACAGGTTTGTTTTGGGGATTTTTGTTGGGGGGGTGATGCAGTTTAATGTATCTGAAACCGCTAAATATAATCCCCTGCATCCTTTGTTTATTTTAGGTCTGACAAAAACATTGGATTATATTTTTGCATTTTTGCCCCAATGTAACTTGCTCCTCGTTGCATGCAAAATTTCTTAACAAATTAACCTCAACTTCTACCCCCTCCACCCACGAAGAAAAATGTCTGCCCACAAACAACTGAGCTCCCAATAGAGCCGAGCTTTGTTAGAGGTTAGGTGTATTTTCCAGTTATTTTCTTTTAGATTTGTTCTTAATGTTTCTCTATAAGTATATCTTTTGTAATATTATTCTATTATTTCAAGGCTGGGGTACTATCTCTACTCTTGGAAAGCCTACAAAACAGCCTTCACAGGTTAGGAAAGTGGGCCCAGACTTGGCAGATGCCATTCAACCTTGACTAGTGTAAGGTGATGTACATCAGCCTGTAATTGACAGCAGTGGGCCTGTTACTGGCCACGAACCACAGCTGTGGCTTCTCACCATTTGAAGCCACAATACCAAACATCATCACAGAGGCTGGATGCTTGGTCAGGGATATGCAGCAGACCTTGGAGATGTCCTGGCTGAAGCTTACCACTCAGTCATTCTATTTGTTATGACTGGATTGGCTGTGAAGGTTTTTTCATCAGAAAAATGAAGATTTTAATGATAGTGTTGTCTATATGCAAGTACTGGGTGGCCTTGAATGATTGGCCTTGCTGGGAATTTAAGCTGTACCTGGTGGTAGAAATCCCCTCATTGATTGTATTAAGATTACTATCATTTACAAGGTACATTTCAACCTGTTGGTGACTATTGTATGTTTTATTACAGTTGAATCCTTCTTGCCCTTTATTAGCACAATTCACATGGTATGTGAAGTATAATCTGCTGCCCATACCAACTTTGCATTTTTGCCCCAATGTTCCCAAAACAGTTCAAACATCCTGCACAATTCTTTAAATTTTCCTGCATAGGTTTGTAATTCTATGCCCATGCTGTCTTCTCACTTCTCTGACCCTAAATTGACCTGGATGACCTTTTCCTTCAATGGAATTTGTATGGACTCCAGAAATAATTGGGAGCAGCTGCAGAGTCTCATATCCTCCCATTCCCCTTTAGCTGTCTTTGGCCTACCATGTTAAGTGTATCCCCCACCCTGTCCACCCTCCCAAGGTATATGTTTTGCCATCTCCCCACCGCAAGATGGGAGCCAGAGAAGTGGATGCGCAATCTAGAGCTGATTTGATGCCTCTATTATGCCTTGGCTTTAAATATTTATCTTCTTATACACCATGGTAGTGCAGCTCAGGCCCCACAGTGGGAGGTGGGGGTTGCTTTGTTTGGTTTGGCTTTGTTTTTTCTAAGTAACCTAAAGGTAGGATTTCTTGTAATTTTGTCCAGCTGATGAGAACTTAAAATGTTAAAAGAACCATCTTGCATAGGGTAAGCTGGAGAAAATTAGTCTCCCCTCCCCCCAATTATTTTTTTTGTACTGAAATGAAGCTGTAAAGATATGGATGAAGCCACATACTTTATGGCTAATGTTGTAAGCAAGAGCATCACTGAATGGCAGGGGTGAATCAGAGAAAATGTGATTATAGGCAGAGTATGACAGAATCAATATGGAATGTGGCAAGCAACATTCTGTATAAATTAATAAGATTTATCATACTCCTTTCAGCATTTCCAGTATTAGTCCTTTTCTTACATTTTTTCTTGTGTTCATATTGCTCACAATTTTGCAAATGTGACTTTTTAACATTATAGTATGCCATTTGTCTCTACTTCTCTTATGGAACTTTTCTTTCTCTTGCAGTTGTCATAAATGTAAGAGTATGATAGTGCATAGTTGATGTGAATATGCAGGTTAGAAAGTAGTTAGTCCAATGAAATTGAGTATGACAAGTTAGTCCAGTGATATTGAGTATGACATCAAGTAAAAATGCTTGAATACTTAAATGCTTAACTAATGACAACTACCTCAGAGAATTGCTGGAATATAATCCAAGTCATTATTGACATAAAAATTTGGTTATAAGAGAATTGTCAAATTTGGTGTGTTAAGAAAATGGTTTGTTTTAACCTATATCATTTGCATCCAAATTGTCTGTTTTCATATGCATTCAAAGAAAAATGATATTTTTACCTTTTATTTCTAGGTATCAGCTGTAATGTTGACCCTGATGTAGTTCAACTACCTTTCATATCTATTTCGCCTCTCTCTACCATGAGCTCTCTCAAGGTTAGTTATCAATTATATTTATATTTTTCTTGTATCACAGCTACAAAGCTTTAAAATAATGATCCTTGTGGTAGAGGAGTAGGAATGCTGCCATCTTGCCATTAGCTGAATGCCATATAAGAAGACTAAATATGATTAAACACATGGAACCCTACAGGGGTTGCACCCAGTATCTGGAGCAGCAGTATGTCATCTCATCCTGGGTGTGGATAAAGAATTCCCTGGCTCTCTAGGTTGACTTGAACTTCTTGACAGGTCCTGGGGAAACTGGTCCATTCCTCCTTTCCTTCCACACACACTTTTCTTTACAACTATCCCCTCTACACTTTTTCTACTTACGATTAAGGCTCACTAGAATGATACCCTATCTAGTTTGCTCTGTATGGTACTCGGAGGGAGAGCATGTTCTCTCAGACCCACCCAGTACCAGGATATGATAATAATAGGTGATCACCCACCCTTCTTCATGGACCTGCCTATCTCTATTTACTTTGCCATGTCTTCCCCTTTCCAACCAACCTTTCCTCTTAGTATCCTGGGAGGTTCTGATGACTCAGTCCACTTTCTCCCTCTTACCATAACCTCACTGAGTGGCAGAATATAATGTCTGGCCCCTACCTACTCTGAAAGTCAAAAGCCTGATGGCTATGGGAAACATTAGGTGCAGGGTGTGCTCGGTTGTTGACTCTTCACAGTGCACCTACGAGGTGGCTAGATTGACTCTATCCTTTAAAGTGTAAGGATAAAGTTGCCATTATGTAGGGTCAGACTGTCAAGGCCCATCTCAGCTCACATTCTCAGGCCTAGTATATCTAAATCATCCCATTCTGGATGTTTCTTATCCTATGGGGACTTTTCCCCTTTAACTTCCAAGCCATTTGGAAGTCATAGTATCTATTTCTTATGCCTCCTTTCCTCTTTCAACTTCATTAATGGATAAAGGAGAGCCACATCCAAGCGTAGCCTCCTAACATCTAGGTGCAGGGGAGGATGGGGAGAAGCAAGGCACCTCTTTGATGGGTGGAGTGGATTTACCTCATACCATACCCATGAGGTAAAGGGGTATCCTCTTTTCCATCTTAGAGCTGCCCACAGGCAGCTTCCCCTCTGAAGTGGCTATGCGCCCCTGTTATTTTTCAAGGCCCCCTCCAGCTATTTACTAGTGGAAAGGAACCTCTCTTGTCTTTATGTTTTCATGGTTTATCCCTTACCCTCTTTTCTCGGGTGACTCTCTTTAACAGTGGTGCCTCCGCTCCCCCTTTTCCTTTCCAGGGCTCCACTAAACTTAAGAAATAAATGTGGAACAGAAAGTTCTTTTTGAGAGTGGGTTGTGGGAAGCGATCAGGCCAAGGATGGCTCTCCTGGCCTTGAGATGCCCTTGTGTGGGGAAGGGAAGTCCCAAATTGAATTGAAACATGCAAGGTGAGTGTAGCTAAGATAATGTCACAGTCCTTTATTGATGGCTACTTGTCATTTTCAAACATGCTGTCTTCCACCACTTCCTCATCATTTGATCTACTGGTGGCGGCATGCTGGCTAAAGATCACGTCATGCAGCACTATTAGGCACTTATTTAGGATCCTACTGAAGTTTGTTCATTTTAAAAGAGGACACTTTTGGTGTTATGCACTGGACCCTACCCAGGTAGCTATTATAAGTGCTCTACAGACACAAGATGGTGGGTCTACTCTACAGGGGATCCATCACTATTATGAATTTTGTGAAAATAATAGGTATGCGAGGGAACTCCTGTACTACTCCTTGGAAGTTATCCATTAATAGCTGGCTGACTAGAGGTGGGTGGTCAAGGTTGAGTGTGTGATGATGAAAGAGGGAGGGGCCTCGAGACCCACCCCTATGCTCACTACATTCAATTATGACTGACAACCTCCAAATCTGTGCCATCTTCTTAAAGGCCCTCCTTGCATGGCAAAACCATATTGTGTGTGTGAATTGTGGCAATGCACACCCTGGTTCCTTGTAGCAATATGGCTTGTATCTTTTTGAGGAAAAGGTGCTGGCTGTTCAGGCTGCTGACACTCTCATTTTGAGATGCTAAACAGTTTGTTGTGTCTTGCCCTTGTGCAACCTAGGACTTCCTATGCCTCTTTAAAAAAAAAGAAGCAACCTTTGCATCTGGCCCCTCAATGTCTGAGCGACGTTCTATCTCCTGAAGGGGCCACCCCTGTAGAGCTGGTGGCTCCGCAGTCTTGTAATACCTTAACCTGACTAAAACCACCCCACCCCTTCACATAAGGTTAAGTGCCATGTGCTTCCACTCAAGGTAGTAGTGAGACCATCTCTGGGTTCTTCTATGCCCCTTGTAAAAAGGGATTTAAGTGTTTAACCTCATGATTTAAATTTTTCAGACTCACTAGTTTGCCTAGTGCTAGGCAAACCATTGGGTGTTTTTATATGCAAAAAAAATATAATTTTCTATAGGTCACTTTAAGAGCTTAAGTGTGAAAAATATGTAAAATTGACAGACAACTTAAAAATAGTGCTCACTTATGTGTTAATTAGTTGAAAAATATTAGCATAAACAAACTTCTTTTTTTTTACTGATTCTAATAGCCAAAGCCTATGCCTTCATTTTTCTCATTTATAAAAATTTTTCAATTTCGATACTCAAGATGTCAAATCTTGACCTTAAATTTTAGCAAATGTATGATTTTTTATTTTCAACTTAGCGAGTTCTAAAACTTTCATATTTTGATTCCTTATCTTTTTCTGATTCTAAATATACATATATACTTTTATATAATTATGACCATTATTACCCTAGTTATGGGTTGCCAAATATTAGTGACCTTGCACATGACCTCAAAATGCCTGAGGTCATATCTCCTGAAATGTTGGTCAGATTGACCTTAAAATTTTAGAAATGGGTTTAGGGCTTCAAAACTTCTTATAAACCAAATTTCAGCAAAATCTGAGAGATGAGGGTGTTAATTTGCAATTTTCCTGGTTGATCTCGGACAATGCCCCATTAATATCTACAGTAAATAAGTTTCAGGCTAGAATCAATAAATATTAGTTTAAAATATGTTTAAAGAAATGAATCATTAAATTAATCCTTTATCCATATTTTCTCTCCCCTTTTACCCCACCGCATTTAACTTTATTGAGTTTGATTATATGGTCTTTGCTTGTTCATAATTCTCAGATTCTATCATGTGTAAAAATCACTGAGATAAGAAGGTCAAAGTTTTTAGAAGATTAAAAAAAAATGGTTCTTAAAGTTGTTTTTTTTTTAATTTGCTGCATGCTTGAGCTGTAATAATGAACTGTAATAATGTCAGATTAACTGCCTGAAGAACAACGTTTATGACATGTTAATATTGCTTGATATTTATATTAGCTTGAAATGCCTGAGAGCCATTTCCAGACCAAATTGTTATGGGAGATGGAAAGTGGTTTCTTTACTGCAATATTAAACAAACAAAGAGCCATGCATACACCTCGACTGTCTCTAACAGCTGAAGGCTTTGCTTTGCATTTGACTGGATGTGGAAGGAGTTATAGCGAGATGCTCAATAATAAGTAAAGGGTTAATACAGGCCTCTATATTCTATATTTCTAGCATTTAAATAAAGCTGTTGAACAAAAAGCTCTTTATTGGTCAACTGAAAGGGTGGCCTCCTTCATATACACCCACACCTGGCGTGATTGACCCCCCTTCCCTATAAAAAATTATTGCATTAAGTTGAGAAGTTCTTCCTCATCCACCTTAGTGTTTTTACCTTGATAGGGAGGAGGTTGCAAATGATATTGAATCCTATATTTCACCAAAACCAAATGAATTAAAAAAGAAGAAGAAATTCACTGCTTATTAAATGATGGATGTGAGGGCATCGTGTTTAAGAATTGAAACTACTTTGCTAAATAATTTTTTATATTAAAAATGGTTTTACTTTGTTTTAAAAAAATGCAAATGAATTTTGGACAACCTAATTTTTATGAGAGAGTAAAGTTCTAATTTATGGGGTTGATTGTGAGGGGTCTGCATTATCTTGCTGGGCCTTATAAACTTAATATGTGGCTGGATTTAGGCTTTTATGTACAGCTGGATAATACCTACATATACCATCCTCTGGCATATGCCTTAATAGGCAACTAAGCCCAGCACTGCATGTTGGAAATGAGCTTGGTTATTGTGGGTCCCTTTCAGTTAATCTGTGTTGCTGTTAAGTTTGTACATATATTGAATGTAAGGTGGCTGTGGATGGATTCAAGTACCCTCTCAGCAGGTTCTGGGATGGAAGAGAGAGTGAATATCTTATGTTGGAAAGAGGGAAAAGGAAAGAACCGTTTTGATTGTTTATGTGCATGATGATATGTATAGAGGCTATCTATCCTTATATAGGTAGGCAGAACACATCCCCTAACAAATAAGGTTTTGCCTTTACTCTCATTGGGATTGAACTTTGTATCTAAGCATTATAGAAATCTATCATCTCCACTCTGTAGTGAGAGCTTTGAGGTGGAAAAATTAATGGTAAAAATAAGATGTGTGTAAATCGTGTGGCTTTCAAGCCATCTTCAATTGTAGATCCATTGTGATATGCAACTGACATTGGTGACAATTTAGTATGGAGGATAAATGTGCTAAACTTCTAATGTTCTTAAAATAGCAACTGATTTTTTTTTTATCCTTAGCAAAATACCAAAGAAAACCTGGCCTTTAGAAAGCAGTGTGAGTTAAAGAAGCTCAGTGGAAATGCTCTAAATTTACCTAGCTCCAGCAGCAACAAAGAAAACTCTTCATTTCTTCATTCATACAAGTCAACTAAGGTACAGTCCATCTTTTATTTTATTAAAAGTTTTGGTTGTGGAATGGCAATAGTTTAATCAAAGAATGATGAATCTTATTCTTCAAATATTTTAGAGGGATGATCGGTACTTGGAAGCATCTGTCCAGATACCTACTCCAATTCCCCAGTTTTTGAGGCAAAGGCTGAACAAGGGTGTAACAGAAGAAGAGGAGGAATATAGTGATTGCTTCTCCAGCTTTAAGTTTAAACCTTCACTTACTTCCACTGCTGGGCGTACAACTTCACTGGATACGAGTGTCTCAAAGAGGAAACCCATTAGTAAGCATGCAATTGTATTACAAATGACAGCTATCTATTTTCCTGTTTAGGTGTGCTAAAATTTTCAAAAATTCAAATATTATAGTTTTAAGCAACTGTTTAGCTGGACACCACCAGGTAAGCCAGAAAGTTTTAGTTTTAAGTACCCATTTCTTCATATAGATCTGTTCCTTGGGGCTTTGAATAATGTACCAAGGCTTAGAATTTGTGGTGAGAATTCTTGTGGTTGACCTTTTTAACCAGGTTTTTTGCCTATTAGTATAACCTTTAGCCGTATTTATCTTTGTATAACAGCCTCATATTTTCTGTTGAGCATGGATGGATTATTCCATTTTCCTTTTCTATCTCAGTAATTCAAACACACTCAGTGCCAACATATATGGATGAGAGGCTTTGCTGTCAAAACTCTTCACTTTTTTCACAATTTCTCCCTAGTGTGGGCATGCTGATGATATTTCCTAGCTTCTGTGCTGATGGGACCAAATGCCCCATCCTACCCCAGTCTAGCCTCTCTTTCTTCTGCTAACATCTATTTTCTGTATTAACTCTTCATTTCCTTGTGTGGCCAGTTACACTTGGTATCTGGAGGAGCCGCATATCCTCGTGGCCTGAGTGCAAATTAGGCAAGCCCTGTCACTGGGTTGACTTGAACACTGATGGGTCTTTGGGAAGTTGTGCTTCCCCCTTCTTTCCATCCCAGCATTCCTTTTTTTTTACTCCTATCCCCTCAACCCTTTCTCTAGGCTTAAGGACCTGACCAGCTACCTCATGGCATGTCAGAAGAGGGGATTTGGAACCTCTATAAATACCCTTTAAAACCTGAAAGTTGCAAAAGACCACGATTTTAGGGCTCATGGACATTGGGCTACAATTAATGGGAAAATCAGTTTTGCCTCAATAACCCCCTTCCCTGTGTGTAATGGGGTGCTGCTGTTCTTGGCTGTATACAGCTGTAATGCCTATAACAGGTGGGGTTTGTTGCCTTGCGGACTTACAGGCCAACTAAAAGTCTGGTGCTATCCCTGGGTGTGTTGCATCATCTTAGGATCTTAGCTGTCCTCTTGAGGATTATTAAGGAAATCTGCCCTGTCACCGCCCCTCTCTGGCTGCTCATTTGCCAGTTGGAGCCTTTGGAGAGAGACCAACTTCTGGTTGTTCATCACTGCACAGGCATCATTAATTCCACCCAGGGGGACACCACCATCCCAGATGGAAGAGGCAGGATTGGGGGATATAGCCCACCAACCCACTGTTTTTTTTCTTTAGTGGTCACAAGTTTTCAGTCAGTTGTTGGTTTGCTTTCATAATTTCAGACTACATACCAAACAGTAAGACCTTGCACAACCTTGGTATTTAGGTTGGTGAGGTAACGCATGAGCCCCCTTCGGGTAGCTCCACCTAAAGACGAGGTATCCCACCCTGTACTTTCTTAGAACCCCTCCTATATGTATTCTCAGGTTGAGAAATTCCAGGAGACTTTTCTATCTGATTAAGGAATTCTTACTATTACCCAGACCTACTTTAATCACATTGACTTGAATGTTGTTCAATTAACAAAAAAATATATTGTAATCATAGCCTGACTCATTCAACTATTTCCCAATCCCCTCCATTAGTGGACCTGCCTATCTCTACTTCTCTTTATTACATACCCTCCTACCCCTCTCCAAACTTGCTCTTCTATACGCGGGGGTTCTGGTTGCATGGTGCACTTTCCTTCTCTTATTAGCCTTTGTCAAGTGGCAGTCTATACCGTGAGGGCAGAAAGCCCACTGGCTAGGGCAAGTATTAGCTATTGGGTGTGTTGGGCCAGTATACGTATAAGGTGGATATGCCAGTACCATCCTTTATGGTTCCTGGATAATTTCGATTGGATGGGTAAGCAAAGCCCATCAATGCTGGACATCACCGAGTATGTGTATTTGGTCACAGGAAATTTTCTGATCCTATGGAGACTTTTCTCTTAACCTCCTGAAGCATTGTGTCACAGCCGTGTGAAGGCAACTGTGCCACTGCCATGGAGCTGCTACTAATGCCACCACTTTATCCATACGAATTGCTCCTGTACACATGCACAGTCATGTTCACCTGAAGTCTAAGTTGCTCCAAGGCAGTACACGCAAGTCCATTTCATGTGGGAAATTCTTGTGGTTCAGGCCATGGATCTTCAATTTTGCAAGGCTAAGGACTTGGCACGCCTGTTGCTGCCTGGGCTTTCTTATGCCTCACCTTTACAAAAAGGTACCTACTACTCCTGGCTCCTCAAGACCTACAAGTATGATCATTTTCGCTCCCATTCGGAACCTTTCTGCGGGGTCTACTCAGCCTGGGCACTCCCCTGGTAGAGCTGGAAGCACAAAGGGTTGAAGCCTCAGCTAAAACTGGGGTACCCCCCTCTACCAGAGTGACCGTTTCTCCTAAGGAGAAACAGCCGTAGGCCACCAGACTTGTCACACTCAGAGGAGGCAATACCCATGAGGGTGGTTGTGAGGCTGTCTTTCGAGGTTCCTAAAGCTTCCCCCCGAAAGGAGGAGAGCACCAAAGGAGCTATGGTTTGTACTCCCTTCCCAATACTGGGCTCAGAGATGGTGGATCCTCAAAGCTGTCCCACCCGCTAAATGTTTTGAAGTGTAGGGAGGAAAAGACTTGGATAGTGAGCCTAACCTCCACCAATCAGCCCTCGAAGGGGACAGCCAACAGTGCCTGTAGTTCTGCCTCCGGTAACCATACGACCATTCCTGTGAGAGTTTTCTCTTCAAAGAAGGGCCCTGAATCTCCCCCCAAACTAAGCCTGGAGGGCTTTTGATGGAATTGCTGCAGACTCCAGGCCAACTGGGAAGAGCTGCTGGGGCTCATTTCCCATTAGCTATCATTTTGCAGGAGACCATGCTGGATGCATTCTCCTGTCTTTCTATCCATGCTGGATGCATTCTCCTGTCAATCTATCCATGCTGGATGCATTCTCCTGTCAATCTTTTCCTGTGCTCTCCATATGTACAGCTTGATATGGGCTTGTGATCAATTTCCCATTCAAATATCATTTTCTGGACGGCTTCTGCCTGAAAGACCACCCCGGTGGTTTTTGGCACCTATGCAGTGGTCAGCATTTCAGGAGTTTAGGGCGGTGGTTGAAGCTATTGAGTTCTTCTTCAGGAACCACATCGCCATGGGCCTAACTGCTATTCCTAGAATATCTGGCTGTTTTGCAATGCAAATGCTTCCATTATGGTCAGCCGAGTGTGCGATAGCCCTCAAACAGAAGCCTCTTGGCTACTACATATGCTATAAGCACTACCTGAACGATGTCAGTGTCTGTGGATTTAGTCAAGCATTGGCTAGGTTCCAGTATGTTTTGAAGCAGACACGCTGCTACTCTTATTGACGGGCGTGTCTTCACTTAATGGGAAGACCCCTCTAGCAGAGGTGTGGAAGAGAGTAAAAAAAGCTTCAAGGCAAGTTCTTATAGGAGCCCACTCTGATTCTCTATGATAATGGGACCTCAATTTCGGAATCCTCATTCATGATGGAGTCCTTTATGACTGCTTTCTTCACAGTCTCTAGTTAGGATGCTGCTCCACAGCATTCAATGCACAGTCTGATCTTGCCAACTGGACTTTACTTCCACAGGCTGAGCACACTTCAATGACTGGTCTACATTGAGTGAGTTACGTTCTGCTCTCACTCTGTGCACAGACACTGCCCACTCCCCTCCCTTTTCCAGATGATGTCCCCTATGCCAGGCTTTGACCCTTAGGTGAGCGAGGCATGGCCTTTCTGTTAGGTTTGTTCAGCAGGATCTGCTCTCTCAGAATGACTACGGTGCTCACTTTCGCAAACTGGAGAGAGATGATTCTACTCTGACCAGTTTCTGCCCAATCTCTCTAAACTTCCTCCTGCATGTGTAAGTTGATGGAGAAATTGATAAATGTACGATTAGTCTCTTTCCTCGACAGTATTAGAGTCACCTGTCTTCTGTAGAGTATGGCTTCTGCAAGTTGCACTCCACATCGGATGCTCTGCTCCCACCTGAAATGCCCTCTGCAATGCCTTCCTTCATAGATAGCACTATGCCACATTTTCTTTTTTTTATTTGTAAAAGGCCTATGATACTGCAGGGCGATACAGTATCATAGAAACTCTCCACACAATCGGAGCAAAGGGACCCCTCCAAATCTTTATTTCTTAGTTTTTCCGAGATCATTGATTCTGTGTATGGGTGGGGTTATGTATATAGGTGAGGTTAGCCCTCTCTGGCCCAATGGAGCATGAAGAGAGTGTCCCACAGGAAAGTGTCCACAGTGTCGCTCCTTTTGCCCTGAGCATCAACACTATCACCTTGGTGCTGCTGCAAGATGTTCTTTCTATGAGGATGACCTTGCAATCTCTCTTGAGTGTCGACTCCAACAGGCCTTGAACCGCATCTCTTGCCTTGCCAAAGTGTACAGATTTCAGTTTTCTTTGGCCAAAACTAAGGTGGTGCACTTCTACTGCCATCCACAGCTCCACTCGGACCTAGACTTGTTCATAAAATGGGTTTGTTTCAAAGTGGTAGATTTACACCATTTCTCAGTCTTGTACCCGCACCATGGAATTCTTTATTCTGTGCCATTCAACACCTGGGGTGCTGATAGGGCTACACTACATACTGCCTTACTTTTCTACTGATACTTTCTTCGTTCAAAGCTTGATTACGGATGTGTTTTATGCAGTGGCATCTGAGTATTTATTGTGGACTTAATCCACCACACTGGTCTCTCTCTGCCTGGTGACTGGTGCCTTCTGCACATTCCCATTGATAGCCTACTTGTCAATGCTGGGGAGATGTCATTCATTCTGGTTCTGGTGTGCATAGTGCATTCTGTGGCTGTATGCGCAACCCTGGTGCCTCCTTCAGTCACTAACTCCTCTCACTACATCTGCAGCCACTCTTGATGCTGCCTATGTCGCCAAGAGATGTCCGTCATACCCTAAGTTCTTAGGTTTAGTGATAGGAAACTCATTTGAGAGCTTGGTGTAGCCCTTGGGACAGTGGCACCTCTCGTTCTGTCCAGGACACCATCCTGGAGGGTACCACCTTTTGACAATATGTTGCCATGCCTCTGTTCCCAAAGCTTCTATAGTGCCAGGAGTATTGCATTGGAGCACGCTTTGTGTCATACTGGATCCATGTCAGTGTATACAAATAGATCCAAGTCCCAGCAGGAGGGGGGGGGGGGAGTTTCCATGCCGTATAGTCACTGTTTGAAGCGAGCAGGGCACTAACATGTGCTGCATCTGTCTTCATGGCTGAGCTGTGTTCTTTAGTGACATACAAAGCATCCTGAGTGCTCTTGGGGCTATGGAATCTCTGCTTTTCCTGGTTTGTGGTATCTGCGATGCCATGGTTGCCACAAGCTGGGTGGATGTTGAGATTCTTTTGCGGTTTCTGGATATGTTGGCATTGTGGGGAATGAGGACGCCAAAGAGTTCATGATGACTGGGCTTCAGGTCATTTTCTGTTATCTTTGAATTGGCCACACTCACCAGATGCACCGCCATTTGATAGAGCACTCCCCAGCACCTTACTGCATTACTTGCCGGCCTTCTTCAGTCTTGTTGAATGTCCCAGTCTGGGTGATCTTTGCCCATGTTACCTGTCCTGATACTGTGGCTTTTTACTTCTACATTTGATTTGACTCTATCTAGTGTTGTTTGCATGTTCCTGCATCATGAGAGGCAGGCCTTTCCTGGATGCCATAGTCTGTTTCTCTCTTTGCCGCTCTCCCCTTTTTTTTATTTTGAGTGCCTCTTTCACGTTTGTTTTAATCTAGCTTAACATTATGCTTTGAAAGAATTAGTGACTTATCTCCAAGTAGGCAGTCGACAGGTGGGTAATAATAATAATAATAATAAAAAAATGGTGATTTTTTAATTTACAAATCCTAATAGACATGTTTGTTTATGGCAATGTTTGTTGAAACTATTCAGTTGATGGCACTCTTTTGTAGCTTTGTCATTTTTATATTCATCTCTTCCTTATTTCTTCAGTTGAGTCAGGAAGAATTAAACTGCAACCAACCAACCAATTAATCATTCTCTCCCCCAGAATCATCCAGACTTATTAACACCAAAACCCTTGGATTGGCCCCTAATCTTTATGGGGTTTACAAGGGGCCATCAAGCATCATGAGGCACACGAAGAAGCCAAGCTATCTAGACAGGCCTTCCATTTTTGGCAAGCGCCCATCTATGACAGCACGAGAAGTAGGTCCAACAGGAGTAAACTGGCATTGCCAATGGATTTGATGCAATGGTCTATTTTTTCGCCTTAGGATTGATTGTTCTCAGTTGTTAGTGGGGTACCATGAAAAGGTTTTGTGATGTCACTATGATTGTTTAATATCTCTATGGATGAAATACTGAGAAAAATACAAATAGGAATGAAGGAAAGGTGTGTGAGATTGAGGGAGAATGGTGATAGATAGGTTCTTTCTATGTTGATGCTCTGGTCTTAATGACTGAGATTGAGAGGGATTTGGGAATTTTGATTGAAGAATTTGACAGGGTGTGGGTGAGGAAGGGGCTAAAAATGAATGCAGAAAAGAGTAAGTTGTTTTTAGGTGGATGAGGATGTGATATTTAGGAATTATCATGAATAATATGGTGCATTAAAGCAGATTGCGACCACTGGGTTTTAAATACCAGAAAAGTAGTGCTCTCAAGATGTGTCCAATCTCCCTGGAAAATACAAGCTTTTTTTGCTCTATATTCAGTCTCACAATTCATTCCATTTTGCATAGCAACATATGGTACTTACAGGTTGTTGCGAAAAGATTGAGTTTTCTCCATTTTTGTCAATTTTTTGTATTTTTACTTTTTTGACAAATTGTGTAAACTACAAAAATGTGCTAAAAAAAACAACTTAATTGTGATTGGTGGGGTGCTACTCTTGTTTTACACAAAGCTGGGGATCACAAAGGCAGATAGCTAAGTACTGTTAATTTATGGGATTCATGCACCAAGAACAATGTCTGCTTAAACATGGTGGTCCTGGAAAAATAATCTCAGACCAAGAAAAACATTTAAGAACAAACTGATAATGTTTAGTATTAAAAAAAACAAACTGAAAAAAGCAATATAATTTAATGGATAATTTGTTATACGTTGTTTCTGAATGAACTATCCAAGAACAGCTCCAAAAAGAAGTCAGATTTCCATCTTGCCAGAAAGCCATTCCGGAAAGAAAAGAATGTGTAACCACCTTTTTGCAAAAAATAATGTGTTTGTACTATTGATGACTGCGAGGTTTTAGTGAGGTGTTAATATTTTTACCAGTTGCTCCCAAGAGGTTAGTAGGCCCATTCGTTCAGTTAGGATGTACCCTAAATATACCTTAAATTTAGTCAATGAAGCACCCGCCAAATGTGATGGTTTGGGGTTGTTTCAGTTGAGTGCAGTAATGATGGTGTTTTTTTTTCCTGTTTGCCAGAGTTGGTTGATATTTGTTCTGTAATTTATTGTGTGAAGCTCTATTATTTTTTAGTGTGTGATGAGAGTAGCAATTTGTGTTGTGAAAATTGATTGGGTGCTCATTTTGTTAGTCTGTTTCTTGAGGGTGCTGAGTTCAACTGTGAAGTTGGGTTTGTCTCTCCTGTGTCTGCGAGATGTATTTCTTGCTTGCTCGGTTAATTGGCAGAGGCCTGGGTAGAAGGAAGGGCCATTCCTTGTGTGAAGTTGGATAGGGTGTTTCCTGTGTGGGAAGTGACTTGGCTCTTTTTTTAGTTTCTTTGTTGTTTTTTAGTCACGTGCGACTCTATATATCTCACTAGATCTGTCCAGCGCTACCCAGTTTGCTTTTTTTTTGTAATAACGTAAGTATTCGGTCAATCCTAATGAAATTTGAAACCCTTTTGCTGTTTTACATTCTCTTTCGAATGATATAATTGCCGAGGTCCTCCCAAGGTTAGTCCGGGAATTATTGAAAGTTATGGTCATAAATCAGAATAAGTGAGAGCACGCAACTTTGATTAGCAGACCTTGTTTTTTTATATGAGCTATGTATATGTTTGGCTAGTTGGTGTGAAATGGAAATTTGAGAGGTTGTCAGAGTGAAGTGCATTGAAAGTTTTCCAGCTGGTTGTAATGCAGAATTGAGGGAAGCAGAGGCTTATGTCTGGGAAGTGGGAATTTGCTTCTTTTGTTGGTTTATTTCTGTTGTTCACTTTGTTATCAGTTGTTTGATTATGGTGGTGCCTCTTGGTGTGTGGGGCTGTGAGGTTAGCCAGGCATGGTGGTGCTCATTAAAATTGCTCTCCTATGAAGAGTAACAAGGAAAGTAAGTACCCTAGGAGACCTTACGGTCCATTCAAAGAGGGTACCTTTGGACTAGCAATCGAACAGGCACATGGCTGCTCAATTGTTTTGCGTCCCTAAACGGCCGCTTTTCAAGACTTTGTCTAGTCTTGACTTGAACTGGTCAACAGATTCACTGTTGACAACTTCCACTGGAAGTGCGTTCCACTTACCGCAGATACTGTACGTGAAAAAGTTTCCACACAGATTGCGGTTTTAACGCTTCAGTTCAAGTTTAAAGTCGTGATTGCGCGTTCTGTTCTCACTCAGTGTGAAAATATCCCGGTAGTCAACATTGTCGAACCCTCAAAGTATTTTGAAAACTTCGATGAGCTGACCACGCAGTCTACGGGTTTCCAGCGAGAACAGATTTAATTCCCTTAGTCTATCCTCATAACTTTTATGTCGAATAGAGGGAATCAGCTTGGTTGCCCTGGCTTGTACGCGTTCCAACCTTGCGATATCCTTTCGAAACGAAGGACTCCAAAATTGTAGGGCATACTCCAGGTGCGGCCGAACCAGGGAGTTGTACAGACAAAGTACTATCTCCTTGTTATGGTATCCAAACTGGCGCTTTATGTAGCCTAACACCCTTTGGGCTTTCTTCTCTGCCTCAATGCACTGTTTCGAGAACTTGAGGTCGCTAGTGATAGTTACACCCAAGTCCTTCTCAGTGTCACTCGATTCAAGAGCAGTGCCCTTAAGGATATACTGAGATTGGGGGTTTCTGTGGCCGATATGCATTACTTTGCATTTGTTCACGTTAAAAGGCATTTGCCACGTGTCCGACCACTCCCCAATCTTCCCAAGATCTTCCTGCAGCCGGGCAGTATTTCCATCCTTGCAACGTTCATACCAAGCTTGGTATCGTTGGCAAATTTGGAAATCTTGGCAACCATGTCACCGTCCATGTCATTGACGTAGATGATGAGTAGTAGTGGTCCCAGGACAGAACCTTGAGGCACCCCGCTAGTAACGGGCACCCACTCAGAAGCCTGTCCATTCAGCACCACCCGTTGCCGTCTGCCACTTAGCCAGTTCTCGATCCAGCCGGCTACTTTTCCGTCTATGCCCAGCGCTCGCACTTTCCGGAGAAGGCGGCGTTGTGGTACCTTATCAAAGGCTTTCTGAAAGTCTAAGTACACCACATCCACCGCCTTGTCCCGATCGTGCTCACTGAATACGAAGTGGAAGAATTCCACAAGGTTCGTCAGGCATGACCGTTGCCTTCGGAAGCCGTGCTGGGAACTCCTCAGTAGCAGGTTTGACTCTAAATACGACGTCACTTTGTCCACCATGATGCTTTCCATGAGTTTACCGACTATCGAAGTCAGACTGATAGGTCGGTAGTTCGACGGTTGGCTTCGGTCTCCTTTCTTGAAGATAGGAGTCACCTCCGCTTCACGCCAGTCTCTAGGAACGCATTCGGTCCGGATTGACATTTTAAAGATTGCGCTCAGGTGTCGTGACACTTGATCGCGCACTTCTTTCAACACTTTAGGTAGAAACCCATCCGGGCCAGGTGACTTATTCGTCATTAGGTCACTGATCTTTTTTATTTTCCCTTCGGTGAAGTCCATATCCTCCAGCTTTTCCCCCGAGTAGGAATCCATTGGCTGGGGGATGGGACCACACTCTTCAGTAAGCACTGAAGAGAAGTAATCGTTGAGGAGGTTAGCATTTTCTGCATCTAAGTGCTTTAATGTCCCCTCCTCATTTATCAAAGGGCCAATCGTTCGACGGATTGGTTTACGGTTGTTCACATAAGAGGTTGGTGTTGTGAGAGCACCGATAGTTTGGAAAAGAAGCCTGCTGTCAGTGTTGGAATATAGATAATGATGCGTGTGGTTTTGTTAATTTTGATGGCTATTGATTGTAGTTTTGTGGCATAGTCATTTGGTAGATGTATTTCTGTGTGTCTGCTAGTATTGGAGAATGAGCTGTCTTTGTGTATTAAGGTAAACTGTGATTTATTGGCTGAACATTGTGTCATAGTGTGTTGTAGTTTGTGAAAGGGTTTTAAGTGAGTTTGAAGGGAAGTTGGGTTCCTTGATTAGGTTGATGTGAAGGTTATGTGCTTATTGCTTTTTGTAGTACAACACATCACTCTTCCATCTAGAACCTGCTTAAGGGCAGTTTCATATCCATACTCACTTGGTGCAAAATGGGTCATCTGCCTTGACCATAAATGTTTTCCCCCTCACTAAAAACTTATCCTGCACCTTGCCTCAAATGAGGACCTTCTCATGGTGTGCTCTGGCTTGCGAGTGATTGTCATTTTGAATGTTGGGCATGCCTTCAGTTGGGCTCCTGCATCATTGATGGAAAAAGGGATGGTAGACATAACTAAATATCTTTTGTTTAACGCCCTCTTTTATCCTGTAGTTGGGTCTATCCAGGTATGGGAAGGGAGGAGGCGACGGGATGAAAAAAAAGTGTAAAGTTATGGTCGCCATGCCTCTCAGAACTGAAATGCTGGGGCTTGGAGCATGTATTCAAACCTTAGAGGCACACCCCCCCACACTTTTGGGAGGGGCAGATAGGCGGCATTGAATGGAAGGTCTCACGCTTGCTACCACTAGTGTGTGTGATAAAAGGTGGCCTTAAATACTGATCATAGTTGGTGCAGACCCCTCTCAGTCTGGCTGGTGTGGCTTAATGGAGTGGGGAAGGGGATTTCTTAATGGAGCTGATGTTCACTGACCTCATATTCGGTAGAAAGTGGTTATAGTTAGAGAAGGTGGTCATATCCTCGAGGGTGTGGCCTTTTGGTATGGGTTTAATGGGTGCTGTTGTTATGTCAGATTAAATGGGTGGGTATTTAATTGATGAGGGCCTTTGTCATTTCCGATTTACTCAGGAGGAATTGCACAAGCTTTTCTGTTTCCTTAATTTACCTATACAAATTTCTTGTTTCTTCCAGAGATTATAATAGCTTTCTTTTCTCATTCCTAGGTTTACACAAGCTTCTTTTTTTTTCCACTAGATTAAACAAACATTTCCTCATTGAATTACCTCATGTTTCCTTTATAATTATACAACTCCAACCTTTTCAGTGCATCCGCCTAGAGGAGAGAGACCGGTACAAGCAGCTGATTCAACGCTACACCACCTATGGCTCCTCCCTCCCCTCATTTAAGAGGGGTGACAACACTTTTTCGCTCTCTTCCTCAGAGAGGTGAGGCCTTTAAGTATGACGCCTGTGTCATTTGGAAAGGAAGCGGAGTTAGCTTAGAGATCTCATTGGGTTCATGTTTTGTCTTTTATAGCGATGGTTTTATGGGAGGAGATCCAGCTGTGGATTGTTTATTGTATAAATTTATCATGGGTTGTATCTATGTTGATGTTATCTGATGACCTTTGTCATTTCCGATTTACTCAGGGGAAATTGCACAAGCTTTTCTGAGAGTGAGAGGGATTTGGAAATGTTGATTTTAGCTTATGCCTTGTGTGTGAGAGTAGGGGTTAAAAAGTGACTGTGGAGTGAATATTTGGAGTGGTATTTAGAGTGAATGGGTGTTATTAGAGTTCCTGGTGTCACCCTTTAATACATGCATATTAATTATCTGGGATGAATTGTAAATAGTGGTGGTACAGATGAAGTTATTGCAGACTTTAATTTTTCATCCTTATTATCCTTGTTATCTTTCTGTGGTGGATTTAGTGTGGAGGCCTTTATTTTTGATGATTTTAGGACAGGAATGGACCAAGAAGATCCTCTCGCGTACTAATCTTTCTTGATTCATCTTGAACTGTTTGGAGGATCGACCGTCCACTGAGCAACCTATGGTTGGTGTGTGTCCCTGCACATATGCGAACACCACTCTTTACTGCCCCCCTCAGGGGTGAACCTGAAAACTCCTCAACCCTGAGATGGGATAAATGGGAGTGGATAGACCCTGGATATAACCCACTACCCTCTCTTTACTTTGTTTTATGGTCACATGTCTCTGGAATTTTAATTTGGGGGGTAATTATATAAAGATTTCAACCCTATTAGTGAAACCTTGTCCAACCTTAGTGCTGGGGGGGGGGATGAATCTACTGCTCAACTGGAGAGACTCCCCTCCAACCATTTGCTTGCAGTAAAGTGGCTTCCCCTTTGTTATCTTCAGAGGTGGCCCCCTCCATCTTCCTTCTAGCTGAGAGAGACCTTCCCTTTACTCCTTTCTTTGAAGTCGCCCTTGGACGACTCACTTCAATACCATCTGGGGCCCCTCCGGGTCCGGGTCATTTTCACAGGGGACCACCAAAAAAGCATGGACCACTGTATTTCATAGAAAGACATTGATGAACCTGGTTCATCCAGTCTTGGAGCCCCTTGCGGGGTTGGAGAGAAGCGGGTTCACCTCCTACCCTCTATTAAAAAGAAGACCAAGACGATTGGGGTTCCTCTCCCTTGCCTAGTGTTGGAGCTGTTTGATTCAATTTCGGAAGGTGTTTAGGTCAAGTCTGGCATGTCCAAATCAATGTGCCTTGTATCTCTTGGAGAAGAAGGTCATGGCCGTTGGGGCTGCAGACCGACTCTCTTTTCTTGAGGCTAAGGACTTGGTCCTGCCTTGCTGTGTGTAACCTGGGACATCTTATGCCTCAAAAGTTAAACAGGCACCCTCTGCTCCTGGGCCCTTCTGGCATCTCAACAGCTAAAACCAGGGCTCCCCCACGTGACCGTTTCCCGTAAAGCGAAATGGCTATGATCCTCGACCGAGTCATTTAAATCACAGGTTGGCCAGCACCAAGAGAGCTTCGGCTCCCATGCGCTTGCTCAAGGATGGACAAGGTGACTCAGAGACACCGGACCCTCTAAAGGATGAGAGGCACCTGCGTGGAGAGTCCAACCTCACCCAATAAGTTCTTGAAAGTGCAGTGCCTTCTAAGGCCAACAGCTCCTGGAGTTCTACCTCCGGAAAGCGAGTGGCCATTCCCGTAATGGTTTTCTCGAAGAGGCTTCCCCAGCATTTCCTCCAAGGTAGGGGTAAAGGGCATTTTCCTTCAAATGAATTGTCGTGGACTCCGGATCAACTGGGAGGAGCATGGGAAGGCGCTTTCCTCCCTTGGTTATCAGTTTGTAGGAGACGATGCTGTGTGAATGCCCCCTGCCCACCCTCAGTAGTTTTGTTACCGCAATCCCAGGAGATGGGGGCCAGGCAGAAGGATGCGAGATTTACATTCAGTCTCCATTCTTTTCTTTGCTTTAGATACCTCCTTTCAGGCAGTAGCAGTGAAGCTACACCTGGGTAGGAGGTATACTCTTATTTCCGCGTACATTCCACCGTCAGTCGACATCGACGCGGGGGTTTTCGCTGCATCATCGCATGGTTGACGAGACCCTTTCTACTGCTCGGTGATTTGAGCTGTAGACACCCACTCTAGGAAGACTACTTGATCAATCCCAGGGGTCAGGTCCCTGCCGACCTGATTAACTAGCTGGAGATGGATGTCCTAAATGTAGATGAGTTTACGCATCACTGCCTGAAAACCACTTCATTTTCTTGTTGAAATGTCTGTGCACTTTGGTTGCACAAACTGTTTTTTTTATGCGGTAGTCGATGACCTTCATGGTAGTGACCACTTTCCCATTCAAATATCCTTTTCTGTACACTTCCGTCATAGAAACTACCTCTGTAGTGCTTGGACTGGATGTGGTAGTCTCCATTTCAGGAAATGACTGATTTCTTTGTCCCAGTAAGGAGTTTAGTTCAGTTGATTATGCCATTGAGTTCTCTAGGAACCTCATTATTATGAAGTTAACTACCATTCCTAGAACATCTGTACACTTGTTTGATGGGTGCTAAAGGTGAGACGGTCCTCAGACAGAAGCGATATGCCTATACGCTCAATAACTGCTACACAAACCTTTTCGCCATCTTTGAATTTCCTTGAGCTAGGTCTAGGTTTCGTTTTGTTTAAACCTCCCCCACCCACCACCACCACTCTTAGCGAGCATACATGTCTTTACTTAAATGAAGATTACTGTGCCATAGCTGTTGATGTGGAAATGAGTCAAAAAGATTCAAGGCCAGTTCTTGCAGAACTCCCTCCTGTTCTCCAAGAAAAAGGGACCTCAATCTCGGGCCCAGTATCCGTGGTTGATTTTTGAGACAGCCTTTTACATATTTTCTAGGCGGGATGCTGATCCACCAGCATTTGATGCACATTGTGAATTGTGATGTCCCCGAAGGCCGCTGACTGGACTTTACCTCCAGAGGCTGAGAACCTTTTAGCAACAGGTTTACAGTTTGTGAATTGCGTTCCTCTCTTGCTTCATCCGAATCCATTGCCATAGGCCATACTTCGACACCTAGGTCAGCGAGGCATGAATTTTTTGCTAGAGTTGTTTAATACTCTTTAGCCAGAGATTATCCTCCCATATGCCTGGCGAATGACTACTGTGCTCGATTTTCGCAAACTGGGGAGATATCAATCTACCCTGACTGGTTTCTGCTCAATTTCTATAACTTGCGTGTGTAAGTTGACGGAGTAATTGGTAAATGCTAGACTAGCCTTTTTCATGGACAGCTGAGGCCACCTGTCTTCCGCACAGTGTGGCTTTTGCAAGTTCCACTCAACATCGGATGCTCTGCCTAAAATGTGCATCTGTGAGGCCTTCCTATCTAGACATCACTACGACACCTGTTTTTTTTTTCGATATGGAGAAGGCCTATGTTACCGCATGGCGATATGGTATCATGGATACTTTCCACACGATGGGGGAGAGGAGATGCCTCCCAGAAAGAGGCCGTCACACAGGGAAGTGTCCAATATCAAACTCTTTGCCCTGAGTATCAACGGTATCACCTCAGTGCTGCTGGAAGATGTTCTCGCTACTCTCTACATAGACAACCTTTCATTCTTCTTTGGTGTTGCCTAGATGCCATCTATGGTTGATTCTAACAGGCATTGAACTGCATCTCTCGCTATGGCGAAGGGCAAAAGTTTCAGTTTTCTTTGGTCAAGACTAAGGTGGTGCATTTCTTCTGCCATCCATGGCTCCACCCTGACCCGGACTTGTTCTTAAACAGGGCTCGCCTGGAACTGTGGTTGATTTGCACTGTTTCTTTGGTCTTGGTTTTGATCATCCCCTGCCTTGGGAGACCCATATTCCCATCCTTAAGGGTCTCTTGTACTTCTGCCATGGATATTATTCATTCCATAACATTCAGCTTTGGTGTGATCATAGGGCTACCACTTTCTTATCCTATCAACCCTTTGTTCACTCAAAGTTTGCCTACAGATGCAAATTACGCATTCGCACTTGAGTGTGAGTTGCCGAAGATGGACTCGATCCACCACACCTGTTTCCATTTACTGACCGCTGCCTTTCGCATATCCCCAATTGAGAGCTTATTTGTCAATCCCTGGAGATGCCATGTGCTCTGCCCCTACACATTGTATTGTGGGCTCGGCGTCTCACTCAGTCGCCAATTACTCTCACTGCCTATGCCATTGAGAGAACAGTTATACCCTAAGTCTTAGTTTTAGGGCTAGGAAATCCCTTTGAGAGCTCAGTTTAGCTGTCGGCCCGGTGGCGCCTTTCTTTCTCCCCAGGACGCAACCCTGGAGAGCACCATCTGACTATCTCCACGCTTCTGCTCCCAAAGCTTGCACAGCACCGGGCATATTGCGTTCAACCTTTTTGGAGCACACTTCGTATCATGCTGAATTCGTGGCAGTGTACACGAATGGTTCCATGTCCCAGGATGGGGTCACCTTCCACGTCTTATCCCCTCTTGTTTCATTGGGGCTCTACCAAGCGCTGCATCTATCTTTACGGCCGAACTGATTGTAATACACTGCTCGGTACAATGCCCCTAATGCGCTCTGGGCATTGGACTCCACCCACCCATCCTGGTTTGTCGTATTTGTGATGCCACAGTTTTCTGCTCGGTTCCTGGATATGTGGGGAATGAGGGCGCCAAAGAGCCCTCAAATCCTATACAACAAAACCAGCATTTCGCTCTTCTTCACTGACTACATGGCAGCCCTCCCGGCTGCTTGGCAAAGAAGTTGAGACTGCCCACAAGAACCTTCTTTTTCTCCTTTTTTTATTTTTATTATTATTATTATTATTATTATTATAGCAAGTGTGCCCTTAGTGGCAGTCGCCAAATTGTCCTTTTCATTTAAGTTAAGCCCCTTGGGTGATTCACTGAATCGAGTTAGTCCTAATGGTTCAGAGTCCACATTAATCAATAGGTCCCCACGGAAAAATAAGTGCGGATGAGTGTTAAAATTCAATCCTTTTCCTTTTTCCTTGGCAGAAAGATGCCTGGCAATGCTTCTGGGACGAGTGCCATCAGCCAGAGCCTCCTCGACCCAAGATCGACCTCAAGGAGTCGCCTCAAGTTGGAGAAAAGCGAACTCTCCCCTACTCCATCCCTCTCCGTCCCTTCCACCCCGTCTGGGTAAGGAACAGAATTGTATTTGTGGTTTTTATTGAATGGGTTCTTCTGTGCCCTTACTACTCCCTCCCTCTTGTGGTGGTGCAGAACTTTTCGTGAAGAAGACGCCGATCCTGTGTGTTAACGGGGGCAAAATTCCTACTACTACTACTACTAAAAAATGTATTTGTAATGCACTTTATATTGAATGAACAACCTTAAAATGCTACAGGGCAAAAAGATTACGTATAAAAAAAAATAGAGAAACATATAGAGAAGATGCATTTAAAAGGACCAAAACACTAGGAAAAGGCCCTCTTAAAGAGATGGGTTTTGAGGCCCTTTTTTTAAAGGCATCAACAGTCACTGGTGCCCTCAGATGGTCAAGGGGGGTATTCCACAGGCTGAGGGGCAACAAAGCAGAAGGCCCAGTCTCCCATGGTTCGGAGTTTGGTCTTCGGGTGCTGGAGGAGATTGGCCTGGCCGGAGTGGAGGAGTCGTGTGGAGATCTTGGGGGAGATATTACTTCAAGTCCGACCCATTTTCACTTGCACTAACTTTACCTCTCCCTTTCCCCACCCTTTCAATAGCTTTCTGACGGATCTATCGCTCTATCTTCCGCACATTTTCACATCCTCTATTGTCACCACTTTCTGTACAGATCTCTCCTTCAAAGATTCCTGCAGAAATGCCATCGTTGGTTTTCGCTAAAAGTAATAATAACAACGTGAAATACTAGTGTCCCATATATGGGTACCATACCCACTCCTCCGTTGACCGTCCCCCTGGTGCCTTCTGTTTTGATAGTGATTGTCATTCTGATCCTTATGTACATTTCATTATTCGTTCGGGGAATCTCGTTGACAATATGAGGGTTTGCATTGCGCCATTATTATGGGACGAATCTGGTTGTTGCGCTCGCCATTCCTTCCATGTTTGGGGACATAGGTCCGTTGTTGAGCGAGCTACTCCTCCCCCCATATCCCCCACCCCAATACTTACACGTGTATGTTACAGCCTTATTTATATTCCGGGGGCCCCTATGCCGGTAAATAAATCAGTGGGGTTTCTCAGTCTCATTTGTAACAGGAAGCTTTGATGGAGGCCACATATCTCCCACTTTCATCCTGTCCCCACTGCATGGGGGCGGTGAGCGCTGCACGTTTCTCCGCTTCTACCTTGCGTTGGTCGAGTCTGAACTGTATGCCATCTTTGCAGGGTCCAACTCCGCATCATCCTTGACCCAATACCGAATGTCACAAACCTTTTCCATCAGAAGTTTTCCCTTCTTGCTCCCTCCCTCCAAGACAATCATTTGCTTCCTTCTTGTTATTCGTATTTGTTTCCTTTTTGGTTGTTTTTAAATAAGGCTAAAGATGGGTATATCTAGATACTCGTACATTCGGAGGCTATCTTCTCGTACAATGCCATCAAACGGGATCGTCCCCAGTTTTCCTATGGGTGCTCATTGTTCCTTCGAGTGAAGACCGGTTGCACTGCCTTTCTCACGATCCACATCCATCAGATCTTCGTGTGTTTTCCTCCGTGAATGATGACTTCCGCAAGAATCTGAAACTTGTTTCCATAGTCCTCCATCTTGCATGTATACGACCATAAGCAAATTATTCCAACCCATCATGTGCGCGATCTCTGTTCACATTGTAACTCTTTAAAACCTCTCACTCGGACTCCAAATATAATTGTCAGACCTAAAAAGGAAGTCTAATCACTTCTGAAACTAGTTTCTGAATAAAGCGCTTCAAACGTAATACGGTTCTTGATAGTTGGCAAGTCCTTGAAGCCACTAGTTTTTGACTGACGCCTCACCTGGGAGGCTCATACTCGCAGCCTTGGAGTTTCTTGTACTCGTGCCATGGATATTCTTCCTTCAGCACCTGGGATGCCGATACGGCTATTGCCTTGCTTTTCTACTGATCCTTTGTTCATACGAAGCTTGACTACGGATGCGACTTTTATGCATCCGCAGCCGATGTAGTATTGCGGAAGGGGGACTTGATGCACCACACGGGCCTTCGCCTGACAACCGGTTCCTTCCGCACGTCCCCCATTAAGAGCCTACTTGTTGATACTGGGGAGATACCACTTGCTCTGCGTCTATATGCGTGAGCCCGGCGCCTCCCTCAGTCGACAACTGCTCTCACTGCATCCGCAGCCGATCTCGACGGTGCCTATGCAGCTAAGCGACGCCAGTCATACGCTAACCCCTTTGGGTCTAGGGCTAGGAAACTCCTTTTGAAAGCTCGGTGCAGCTCTCGGGCCAGTGGCGCCTCTGGTTGTGCCTAGGACGCCAACCCTGGACATCCCTACCTATGACTATTTGTTGGTATACCTCTGCTCACGAAGCTTCTACAGCGCCGGAAATATTGCAGTCGATGGTGTTTGGAGAACACTTTTTCTCACGGTGGATCTGTGCCGTGATGCCCCAAGTCCTTGTAGGGAGCTGGTTTCCACATCATATCTTCTCTCTAGGGGGCAGACGGGGCCTCCCATTGATGCCGGAGTGTGCTTCCTCTGTTTTTTGTTTTTTTTTAGTTTGGTTTTGGTAATTTTGAAGTAGCCTCGCACTAGGGTGAAATTTTAAATTATGGTGAGTTATGCTCTTTTAGGCAGTCGCCAGATGGGCACGCTAAAATAAAGGGGGAGGGTGGTTTTAGTGGTGCTGATGCTCCTCAATCCTGCTCTGTGTGAAACTTGTAGATGTTGAAAAATCACCTTATTATAATGTTATAGTTTGAACCAGCTCCTTAATTATTAATAAGGGATAATTGATACGCGAGTAGGTAAATTGAAAAAAAAATTCCTTGCTTTTACAATTTTGGACTTATCAGAGGGGTTTCAAGATTGTATTTTGGAGTATTTGTACTCAATTTTCCTGAGGATTCATAATACCCTTAATATTATTTAATGAGGTTTTCTACTGCAATCTTTTTTGCTCATCCAACCTTTCCCTTCATCTCTCTTCTTTGAACTTTGAGTGAATTGTCTTAGTTGCTACATTCTTTTCTCAAATTCATAAAAAATAATGGATTAGACACTCTTTGAGGCTACAGCCTCTGATTAGATCTTGCTTGTATGGCACCAGCCCCTCATTATTCCTTTATTGACAGGGTCATTTCTCCAAGCGGCAAGAAACTTGGGCCTTCAGCGTTAATCGAATTAATTGATCTGGCAGATGAGACCCCAGCTGTCCCAGTGGAAGGTATAGTTGAATATGTTCCCTTTCATCTCTCACCCACCTTCCTATACATTAAAATTTCCCCCACAAAAACAAATGCATTAGTTCCTAATTGCTTACCCACTCGACACAAAATATGGCGATATTTTATTCATTTTTGGTACGTAGGGAGTGTGTCCACCCCTACTACAGTAGGTAGGGTTAGGTGGGGATAGGGGGAGTAAAAGAGTAAATTTTGAATGATGGGAGTTGAGTAGAAGCTGTCTTAAAGTAAATCTGAGTCCAAGATTCCAATCCACCAACCGGAGCTAAGGTTGACGCATTCATGGAATTGTTATACAAAAGTGTGGCTTTAAAGAAGTTAGGAGAGGCTGTCATGGACATGTAATCATGTTGGATGCGCGTTGATTTAAACCCACCTCACTTTGTTTGAAAACAATGGAAGATAAAGATATAAAGGGAGCAACTGATAAGACTATACATGAGCTGGTGAAAAAATGAAAAGAATGGGTTCTGTATATTGTTTTTGTCTTGGGTGTGGGTTCTTGTCCCATGTGCAGAATTCATTTTGATTTGTTCAATAGTTCGTGGATTGTTTTGTGTTGTTTCTATTTTATGCGGTTTCCTTTTTAGTTTCTCATTTTAGTGCATTTATAGCTTTCACCAAAATTAAGGGAGACTGTACACCCTCTATATTTTCAGAATTAAAACATGTGGGAATTGAAAAGACAGACCCAAGTGCTTTGGTTTATTGCAACATCAAGAGAACATCCATCATAGATGTTGCAATACACAAATTTTCTTGATGTTTGTTATTTTCAATTCACCATTGGTTTAATTGTACCAGTAAAAATATTTACAAATACGAGGATTATACTAGCTTCTTTTTTCCTAATTTTAATCATTTATTCACAGATGATGATATTGTGATTGTGAAAGAGATCACTTCTCCCAAACCAGCTCGTAACTCATTGGAGGATAAGCTTCAGCAATCTCCTTTCTACCACAGTGACTGGCTCATGTCATTGTAAGTTTTTGCTTTGATCACTGAAATTGGTTTCCAACTTTACTGTAAAAAACACTGTTTTAAATGATGTCATGACAAACTTCTTATACAACTTACAGTATGAAAAACAGCGGTAAATGAAACCTTACATCCATCTGAGTGCCATATTTAAATTCATGTGATAAAATTATAATTATTATGGGAAATTGGTTGTGAATTTAAAATATTAACAAATGCCCCTCTATATTAAAATGGTTTGAACTCTGGAAGAATCTTTCTCTTCTCACTATACACTGTACAAAACCCTGTTTTGTTTTGTTTTTAAATATCAAATTGGGGTAAAGAGTCTTAAAAAATACTCATATGAGGTTATTCATATTCCCCATCATTTGATACATCCTCAGTGTGCTCTGGCATTTTTACACCATTCCCTTTTGAATGCATAACTACCCAAGTTATGCGCTCGCTCCCTATTTTTTGCTCCTAGTGTGAATAGTTTGCAATAACCTTAAGCCCCAAATAGTCTCTATCTTTAGCTGTGCCCTCACTGGCAGCCACCATAAGAGAGTATAAATAATCCATCTTCGGCTACTCATGCTATAAATCTTCCACGCGTCATTCCCTCCCTTGATCTCACTACTCTTATAAACCTTCCAAACTTTCTTAAACCTCGTTGTGTTTGGTTTGGTTTGGAGGTAAAATTCACTCAATCTAAGGATTTACTTGGAGACGGATGGACATTTGAGTCTGCTCGACTTTGTCATTTGTCTCCTGGTGTCAGAGGAAGCCCCTTTAAGGGAAGGTGCCATTCTCTAGGCACCCTGGGTTAACAGGTTATCTTTACCCTCCAGCCAAAAGTACTACCGGGACAAGGCGAAGGAGAGGGAGGTTGACGTGGATGCGGAGGCAGCGGCGAAGAAGGACTGTGAGGAGACTCGACGCCATCTCCAGAGGTGCCACGATGAGCTCATGATCAAGAGCATGACTCGCCTCGACATCAAGTACCCTACCAAGGTGGTCGAGGTGTCCGATGTCGAAGAGGAGGAGGAACTTCCGGAATTGACGCGCGATATGCAGGTGAGAGACGTGTGGGTCTAAGGGTGGGGAGGGGTCTTGGTTGTGGCTTTCGCTGGCTGAGGAAGGTGTACTGGAAGCATTGGTTCGATTCCCGTCCCTTTCGTTTTACGATCCCTTGTTAGGATATGTAGAGGTGACGATGGGTGGAAGTAGGGGTTGTTGGAGTAGTCCCTATCCTATAAATCAAAATTCTCGCTAGCCGAGCGGATATGGCATTGGGTTTCTGATGTCGAGGCAGGGGGTCGCTCCCACCAAATGCAGGCACAAAACTCATAGGCGTATTTGCCCATTGATATTGATGCGCACTAACCCCAAATTATGGGAAGGGGGTTGGTGAATATGCTCTTTTTATAAAATAATCCTATGAATGTGTGAGGTGATCTTGGATCGAATCTTGTGAACCAGCACAGTCCTCACCAAGAGTGAGCCCCATACAGTGTCTTAAGCAAGGCTTGGAGGAAGAAGGTGAGCACTGTGCTTGTCGTCCACCTCAAGGGGGACCTGCTACTGTTCAGGTTGGCGGTATGGAATGAGGGGGATGTTTGTGGCACTCAAATGCATGGGAATGTTGGATTGTTTATGGGTGTAATGGTCCGATGAGTGTGGCTCATGTAGTTGCTCTTTAATAGTTGTTTGAAAAGAGCATGGGGGGGGATGTAGTGGGTGGATGTAGAAAGACCACGTAAAAGATGGGGTTTTTATGTGAGTGAGTGTGTGTTTGAGAGAGATGGGGCTGACCGAGGAGTAAGTGGATGAGAGATATGCATGAAGGTGGTTGTTACAGCACATAACACCGCATATCTATGAAGGATCAATTTGGCATGGAAAAACTGGGTGGTCTGGCCTTGGGTTTGATAGGGTATAAAGGGGGAGGGAGAGATGGGTACTCTTTGGTGGTGACCCCCACTGTGGAAAAGCACTAAATAGTGTTTATTTTTTGCAGAATGTGATCCACTCTGCATTCAAGGGGGGTCCACCCAACGCTGTGTTAGCTGAGAAATTCAACATCCAGATCACGAGGAGAGACATCCACACCCTCTCTGGACTCAACTGGCTGAATGACGAGGTGAGGAAAGGGAGGGGAAGGGCTCGGTTTGGGTGTTTATTATTATTATTATTCCCCTTCGGCCTTTTTGGGAGGTGAAAGAATTTAAGTCGCCTCTCGTTTCTTTTCATGTAGAAAACCCTAAAATTTGGAAAATATTAATATTTTGCCATACCCAAAATTTGACTCTGGCATCAGAATATTTCTCTTCACTCAAATAGTAATTAGAAAGCCTCTTTGGAGCACACTTCGGGTCACGCCGAATCCGTGCCAGTGTGTACATTTGGCTCAAAGTCCCAGAAGGGTTTCAGTTTCCATGCCATATCCATTATGTTATTAGTTAGTGGGGTTCTACTGGGCCCTGCGTCTGTCTTACAGCCCAGCTGGTTGCAAACACCACTCCATTGGGGAGATAATGCGTCATGCCCTGTTTGGAGACCGGATTGTGATTTATAGCGACTCACAAAGCGCCCTGGGTGCTCTTGAGGCCTTGGAATCTCCACATCACCAGGTTTGCAGTATTTGTGGCCCAACGGTTGCCACGAGCTGGGCAGATGTCATGATTATCTTGTGGGTTCCTGGGCATGTGGGAATTGCTGAGAATGAATGTGCTTCCTTGTTTTGGGTTGTTTTTTTTTAGAACTTTAGAATAGCCTAGTACTAGGCTAGAACTTTAATTAAGGTAACTTATGCCCTTAAAGGCATTCGCCAGATTGCGAATAAAAAAAAAAAAATCATGGTGCACCCCTGATTATGTTGATTCCGAGTTTTTGAAGGCTGTTGGCCTCCGCCACTATTGTTAAGTTCGAGCACCCGAAAGAGGCAGTCCTCCCGCCATTGGAGTATAAAGTTTTTCCGTTGTTGTTTTTTTCTAACATAGCCTGATCAAGAGGCTTGTTTGGTTATGGTCACTATGCCCATGCAGACGGTCGCTAGGACAGACTTAAAAAAAAACAACCCTAGATTTTCTGGCTCCAAGTATCTTTCCTTACATCTGCTCCCCCCCCCCCTCCTATTATTATATATGAGATTCTATTTGCAAAGTTGACATTTCTTTTTTGCATGCATTTTAAACACTTTTTTTATTGTTGAACCTGCCTTTCATCTCCTACTACTTACACTAACATTACAGCATTTTCACCGTTGCAATGCATAGATTACCTTTCGCAGCTTCTTCCATATCTAAGACATCTTTGCTCATCTCCGACAGCCTATCAACCATTATTTATCATCTCTAACCACTTTCTCAAGGTAAGTGGCTGTGTGCATCGATGTTAGTAAAAACTACACCCATTGTACACGCAATCATTCGATCACACACCCATCCATCATGTTTTATTCTTGCCTTTCTTAGCGATAGGGTATTATGTACTGAACAGTTCATTAACCCCTGCACTCAATGCCCTACCTTAAAAATGTTAACATTCAACAGTTAGTTATATTTTTTACTCTCGCAACTTTTTCTAACCTTTGCTGGTCACACATTCCGTACACATACATAGGCATGGTACTATTAAGCCACCTCAATGTGGGTTTGAGATGGTGGCTGCCTCAACTCTATCCAAGCAGATCGAACCCATACCTGAAATTAATACGCGAAAGAGTGGTTTCTGTCAGTCCTGTACCCCTGCCCTCCATGCATGGGTATAATCACTGTAGTGGCCTTCTGTGACACAGGGGTGGTGTTCTTGCTACTCTACTGCAGTGGTTTATTATTATTGCAGGTGATCAACTTCTACATGAACATGTTGATGGAAAGGGGCAAAAATGACAACTTCCCTTCCGTGTATGCTTTCAACACCTTCTTCTACAGCAAGCTCGTCAAAATGGGCTACTCATCCATCAAGCGATGGACAAAGAAGGTGAGATATTTTTGGCATATTTTGTGGGTTTGTTTAGTGTTGTGGACAGCCGTCGATGAACCCATTTTGTGTGAAAGCGGTTACTGATTATGATGATGAAGAATGGTATTGGGATATATTTGTATACAAGATTGTGAGTTTGAGTAGTTGCAAAACAGGATTATGCAAGATGTAAGCTTTGTGTAATATAGACGCAATGTTGATAGAAATGCTATTGAAAATGTTGGTTTGTCTAAAATTCAATTTCTTTCGTGTGGAGTGCTTATAGATAGACAATATGGATGACGGGTTAGGGAACTGTAGAATAGTGTGTGTTGATAATTTAATAGAAACAACAAAACAGTTGAAGAGTTCCGCTTTGAAAATGATAGTTTTGCAAAAGTACTTACAGCACACGTGCACGTGGGAGCGTTTGCATGAGTAAAATTGGGATCATAAAAGTTTGTATATCAGCCCAGTAGGTTGGGATAGTAATTTATGGTGTGTGTATACTGTGTTGTTTATGTTTGGTAAGTATACCTACGTTTGAGTTACTGTGGTTTTCTTTTCAGGCTTAAAATCTCTCCCAGCATAGGCATCTCAGGCTGGGATTCCATGGGAATTGTAATCTATTTACATTCTTACTCTTTGCAACCTTTCGGAAAGTTTTCTTTCTTCTAATCCTTTGTGTAGACAGTTACACACGGTGCCTAGAGGAGCAGCAAGCCCTTCAGACCTCAGTGCCCCTTACAGTTTCCAAACAATAGAATTTATTATACAAAAGAGTTTGCATCCGTTTCCGAGATGTTCCCAATGAAATAAGTATATTTATGCCTTTTGAATAAAACTCCTTTTCGCAAATCAGGGAGAGATCACTCTACCCCGGTTGGTTTCTGAAAGTTGATTGAGAAATTGCTAAATTTCAAATTATCTTTTTTTAAAAAACAGGCCACTTGTCATAGGCACAGTGCGGCTTCTGCAAGCTCCTCTCCACTTTGGAGGTTCTGCTCCGACTGGAAAATGCTGTCTTCAAGGCTTTCCTTCGTAGACAACTACACCAGCTGTGTTTTTCGATCTGGAGAAAGCCTACGATTCTGCATCGAGATTCTCCACACGGCGGGCGTGAGGGGATGCCTGATAATCTTAGTTTCTGCGTGATTGTCGATTCCTCGTACTGGAGGGGGGGGGGAGCCCTCTCCGCGCCCACGACCAGTGCCGCACGTTCCCCCATTGAGACCCTAGTTGTCAATGGTGGGGGAGATACCAATCGCTCTGCATTATGCGCGAGCCAGGCGTCTCTCTCAGTAACCAACGGCTCTCATTGCATCCGCAGCTGATCTCGATGGTGCCTATGCCGCCGAGAGACTCCAGTCATACCCCGAGCCTGGCGACTCTGTTTCTGTCCAGTACGCCACCCTGGAGATGACTACCTTGACTATTTGTCGCCACGCCTCTGCTCCCAAAGCTTCAGCAGCGCTGGGAGTATTGCGTTCAGCCTTTTTGGTGCAAACTTCGTGTCACGCTGGTCCGTGCTAATGTACACTGACGGATCAAGTTCCAAGAAGGGCTCTGGTTCCACGCTGCCCCGTAAGGGGCGCGGCGATTTGCCTTCCTGGCCGCCGTGCTGACGGGACTCGGCGCCCCGTCTGGCCCCAGCTTAGTCTTTTCTCCTTTCAGACAGCCTGTGTTTCTTCCCTACTTCCTCACTTTCCCTACAACCTCTCCCACAACTTTCTCTGGTCGGCCTCTATTTCCACAGGGTAGATGCTGACCTCAAACAACTATCCCGAATCGGGGCTGACGGGGAAGGGGACAATGTTCCCTAGCCCCTGAGCTCCGGTTTGGGATGGTGGGTTTTTAACAACATGCTTCATCCCCATCCACACCTTCCTCACGTCCCTTTCCTTTCTCTTTTCAATTTCTATCCATTTTACGTCATGCCCAAGGTTGAGCCGCCATGCTGAAGGGCTGCCAGGTCACCAGGCGGGAGAGGAGGCCTAAAGTGGCGCCAGCGGGCTACTGCCAGGGGTGATTAGCGTATGCATCCCGCAGAACGAATCGTGTCACCATGCCCAATGATGAAAAAACAACAAAATCTCCCCCAGCCTTAATTTCCCCTCACCCACCGTCGGAGCCGCCCTTGGCCAGCTCCACTGAAAAAATGGAGCATCCTCCTTTGCTTTCGCAAGGGAACCTCCTAAAACTCTTTGACTGGAGAGTAGGCTTACTCCTCTCCATTGCCTACGGGTGAGGGGGCCCCCCTCACCCCCTTCTTTGGAGTCACCTTTATGTGACTCCATCTTACCACTGGCAGCTCCACCTTTAGTGTCTCAGGGGACTGGCAAAAAATCCAGTAGGCAGCCCATAACCAGCCGTTTCCCGTTGAAGCGGCTCGTTCGGGCAAACCTCCTTAGCGGGAGAGGGAAGACAGGGCCCATTGGCCACTTCCCTCGAAAGACCTGCTGGCTCGAATATTGAACTTAGCGGGAGTCAAGGTACGTGCCCCCCATCTAACCCGACTAGAGACACCGCTCCCAATGGGACCTGTGATGTCCGGGGGGGTGGGCACATGGACCCCGCCCCCCCCTCCGAGATAGACATAGTCCTTGAGGCAACCCAGCCCCAGACGGTAGGACCTTCCATGGGGGCGAATCTGGGCTCGGCGCCAAGCACCGAACCCGAGTCCGCCTCTTTGCAAGATCTTCTCCAGACGGCTCGTCTCTCCAAGACTTTACAAGGAGGGCAGGGATCTCCTCCGACTACCGGGATCTTCTCCATCTCGGAGAAGGACCTTGCTGAGGCCGGTCCATCGGGCCTGGGGGGTCCTGCCGGTGGAGGAGAGAAGCGAGTTCATTCCCCGCCCTCTGCAAAAAAGAAAAAAAACAGGAAAAAGGGGTCTGCTGCCACTTCGGTAAGCGACCAAGCCAAGATCAGCACGTCCGGCCCCGCTGACCTCCCGGGTGCGGAGTCCCTGACAAAGACCAGAAGTGCAAGTGCGCGGAGCAGAGCCTCGATTACGCCGGAGCCCCTCATTCAGAGACTACCCGGCGTTTTCCAGCCCGCTGGCTTCAAACTCTTGTTATTCGCTCGACTGGTGGCAGCATGTTGGCTAAGGGCAACATGATCCATCAGAGGAGAGCTTTAGCACGTGTGATTGGTAGGGAGCGGAAGGTGACCCGTTTCTCGGACGGGAGCCTTTGGGCGAATGCGTCAGATACCTCCGAGGTGGCCAAGATTGGTGCTCTTCGGACACTTGATGGCACCCCCATGACGCCGCACTCTACCGTGAATTTCATGAAAAGATTAGTTTATGCGAGGGAACTCGTAGACTATTCCTTAGATGACATCACCCTAGAGCTGGCCGATCACGGGGGGGTCAAGGTCGAACGTGTAATGAGAAAACAGGGAGGGGCCTCGATACCCACCCCTGCACTCTTCGTCACGTTTGATTGTGTCAAGCTCCCTGAGTCGGTGCGTGCCGTTGGTACCGCTAATGCATGAAGGCATTCGTGCCACTGCTGTGGAGGTGCTATTACTGTTACTACTTCGGCAATAGTAATCGCTCCTGTTGACGTGCAAAGTCGGGGTTACCCGAAGTCTGTGAATTGCTCCAAGGCCACACACGATAAGTCCAAATCGTGTGTGGCCAAGTGTGTCAATTGCGGAGAGCCGCACCCCGCTTCTTCGAAGCAATGTAGTGCATTTCTCCTTGAGAAAGAAATCTTGGCCGTTCAGGCACAGGATCGTCTCTCTTTCCGAGAGGCTAAGGACTTGGTCCTGGCGTGCCCGGCCCTGCCCGGGACGTCCTATGCCTCAATAGTAAGAAAGACACCCTCTGCTCCTGGCCCCTCCAGGCCTCCGAGCACGGTCGTTTCCGCGCCCATTTGGAACCCTTCTGCGGGTTCTATCCACCCCTGGTAAAGCTGGCGGCACAAAGGTTCATCCCCCCCCCTTCCCCCAGCCTGACCGTTTCCGGTAAGGCGAAACGGCCACGCGCCTCCACCGAGTCGTCAGACTCACAGGAGGCAACACCCCTGAAGTTGGTCGCCATGCCATCTTCCAGGGTTCCTAAAGCTGCCCCCACGAAAGGCGGACAGCACTAAAGGAGCTTCGGCTCTTTCGCCCACACCCAGTGGTAAGCTGGGTGGTTCGGAGACTTTGGATCCTGTAAAGGAGTCTCCCCCCTCCCCCCGTCTCCGAAGCCTCCCGCTCGCCTAAGGTTTCGAGGTGGAGAGAGGAGAAGACTAACTCGATAAATCGTCGAAGGCGACAGCGCATTGTCCGGCCAACAGCACCCGGAGTTCTGCCTCCGGGAAACGTACGGCCATTCTCGTGAGGGTCGTTTCTTCGAAGAGGGCCCCTGCGTCTCCTCCGAGCTAGGCCTGGAGGGCATATTCCTTCAATGGATTTGCCGTGGACTCCGGGCCAACTGGGAGGAGCTGCGGAGGCTCGTCTCGTCCCGTTCGCCGTTAGCTATTTTTCTGCAGGAGACCATGCTGGGCGCATGCTTCCTGCCCACTCCAGGGTTGGCAAAACCCCCAAAATTTTGAAAAAGACGAATAAAACCCTGGTTTTATTCTGCGGGGGTTTTTTTTTCTCAAAAAAACAAACAGTACAAGCATTAGAATAACATAGAAAAAGAATAGCTATCTCTATATTTATAATATTAATAATTATATTAAGGTAAGAACAGATCACTGATAGAGAATTGTGGGTACCCATGATAACCATAACCTGTAGAAGGAGAGATGAATTATGAGTCATTATCAGAATCAGAGAAATAATCTTAATTTGATACTTATTTGTTGAAATTATAACAAATTTTGAAAATAAAACCCAAACACAGGTTTTTTAAATCTCACTTGAAAAAAAAAACCTGGGAATAAAACTCAGGTTTTTAGGGCTTGGTTTTTTTATTTTCCAACCTTTTCCCACCCTCCTGGAGTATAAAGGTTTTGCGAACCCACCACCACGGGATGGGGGCCGGGCGGGACGGTGTGTGATTTACACCCGGCATGATTGTCCCCGTTCTTCTCCACTTTAGATACCTCATTTCAGTCAGTAGCTGTGCAGCTGCACCTGGATAGGAGGTATATGTTATTTCCGCGTACATTCCACCGTCAGCCGACTTGGACGCGGGGAACTTCCTCCGCGTCGTGGCACGGTTACCGAGGCCCTTTCTCTTGCTCAGAGATCTAAAGGTAGACACCCCCCTCTGGGGATACTACTCGATTAATCCCAGGGGTCAAGTCCTTGCCGACCTGATCGACGAGCTTGAGATGGGTGTCCTCAATGTGGATGAGTTTACGCATCACTGCCCGACAAGCGCTTCATTTACCTGCCTCGATCTATCTTTGTGCTCTCTGGATGCACAGCCTGATTTTGATTTGGGGCTGCTCGATGATCTCCATGGTAGTGATCACTTTACCATTCAAATATCATTATCTCGGCCGCTGTCGCCCGAAAGCTTGGCGCGGTGGTCTGTGGTTTGCATTTCAGGAAATGAGTGAATTCTCTCTCTCAGTCGAGGAGTTTAGGTCGGTAGAGGAAGCCGTTGAGTTTTTCTCTGGCAACCTCTAACTACTATTCCTAGAAGGTCTGGCCGTTTTGCACGCCGACGACCACTCCCGTGGTGGTTAGCCAAGTGTGAGACGGCCCTCAAGCAAAAGCGTTATGCCTACATGCGCTATAAGCGCCGCCCGAACGATTTCACTGTCAGTGAATTCCGTCGGGCTAGGTTCTGCTATACTTCGAAGCACGCCCACCGCTCTTCTTTGCGGGCATACTTGTCTTCACTTAATGGGAAAGACCCGTCTAGCAGAGGTGTGGAAGCGAGTCACAAGGATTCGGGGCAAGTTCTCCCGTTCTCCAGGGGAATGGGACCGCAATCTCAGACCCCGCTTCCGTGGTGGAATCCTTCGCGACCGTTTGCTCTGCATTCTCTAGCCGTCGTGATGTCGCGGAAGGCCGCTGACTGGACTTTACCTCCAGAGGCGGAGAACCCTTCAACGACATGTTTACTCTGATTGAGTTGCGTTTCCCTCTTACTTCGTGCGCGGACACCACCCATGGTTCGGACGATGTCCCGTACGCCATGCTTTGACAGGGGGTGACCGAGGCATGGCCTCTCTGTTAGATTTGTTCATCAGGATCTGGGTAGAGGCTCTCCTCCCAGACTCCTGGCGAATCGCTACTGTGCTCGCTTTTCGCAAACCGGGTAGACATCACTCTACCCCGGCCGGTTTCCGCCCAATCTCTCTAACCTCTTGCGTGTGCAAGTTAATGGAGAAATTGGTAAATGTTAGACTAGCCTTTTTCCTGGACAGTGGAGGCCATCTGTCTTCTGCACAATGCGGCTTCCGCAAGTTCCACTCCACGTCTGATGCTCTGCTCCGATTGGAAAATGCCGTCTGCGAGGCCTTCCTTCTTAGACAGCACTTCGCCACTGTGTTTTTCGATCTGGAGAAGGCCTATGATATTGCACGGCGATACGGTATCATGGAGACTCCCCATATGATGGAGGCGAGGGGTCGCCTCCCAATCTTTATATCTGAATTTTTGCGAGATCTTCGATTCCACGTACGGGGGGGGGGGGGCTTCTCCGGCCCAATGGGGCAGGAATAGGCTGTCATGCACTTAAATGCCCTCAGTGTCCACTTCGGTGCGTGCTGCTGGAAGATGTTCTCTCTACGCTCTACGTGGACGACCTTTCGACCTCTTTTGGCGCGGCCCAGATGCCAACTCTGGAGCTTCGACTCCAACAAGCAGTGAACCGCGCCTCTCGCTTTGCCGAAGCGCACAGGTTTCGGTCTTCCTTGGCCAAGACTAATGTGGAAGGTGGTGCACTTCGGCCGCCATCCACGGCTCCACCCTGACCCAGAATTGTTTCTCAATGGGGTACGCCTGGAAGTACTTAAATCGCACCATTTCCTTGGGCTTGTATTTGACCGACGCCTCACCTGTTAGGCTCATATTCGCAGCCTTAGGGTCTTTTGTACCCGCGCCATGGATATTCTTCGTTCCCTGACGTTCAGTGCTTAGGGCGCTTATACAGCTACTGCCTTACTTTTTAATCGATCCTTTGTTCGTTCGAATCTCGACTACGGATGAGTTTTATGCATCCACAGCTATGCGTGTATTGCGGAAGGTGGACTCGATCCACCACACCGGCCTTCCGCACTTTCCCCATTGCGAGCCTACTTGTCGATGCTGGGGAGATGCCACTCGCTCTACGCCGTGCACAGTGCATTATTGGCCTGTACGCGTGAGCCCGGCCTATCCCCCATTTCTGCCACCACTTCGAATTGGGCACACTCGCGCGATGCACTGCCATTTAGTCAAAGGCTCCCTTCTACCTTACTGCAACCACTGCATTGACCCATCCGGACTGTTCGGCACATTCTTGTTGAATGTTCAAGTCAAATTCTACGTTTAGTAATCGTTTATTAAGCATAGAATTTGACTGGGACATTAGACTTGTGGATTCCGCCGAACCTGTGGCTGGACCGTGGCCATCAATTGAGGAAAAAGTGGAGAGCAGAGCTATCAATCACATGCCAGAAAGTAAGGCAGCGAGTGTTTCTGAGATGAATGTCGAGATGTTGGTCACGGACCTTATAAATGCTGTCATATATGAATATGCTGTACCAGAAGACTGATTGCGAATGTGTATAAGGGTAAAGTTATGCGCTAGGAAGGGGTTAGCTACAGAGGCATAAAGCTCCTCGATCATGTTATGAAAGTTATGGATTGTGTTCTAGAAGAAATGATTGGGAAAGGATAAACTTTGACGACATGCAGTTTTGGTTCATGCCTAGAAAAGGAACCACGGATGCTATTTTTATACTAGGACAGCTCCAGAAGTGGTACATTGCTAGGAAAAGAGCGTTGTATTCTATTTTTGCTGACCAGAAAAAGGCTTTTGATAGAGTCCAAGAGATGTGGTGAGGTGGGCAATGAGAAAATTAGGGATCGAGGAGTGGTTAGTTAGGGTGGTCATGGCTATGTACGAAGGTTCGACAACCCAGGTGAGAGTAAATGGAAAATTGAGTTATAGTCCCGGAATTGCTGTCACAGAACTTTAGAACAAGATTGCCATTAGAGTTGTTGTACGCTGACGATCTAGTGCTGATTGCCGAGGATGAGAGGACGGCATTTGAGAAGTTCAGGCTGTGGAGGGAAGGGATGAATTCCATGGGGCTGTGAGTGAATTTGGATAAAACATATGATGATTTCAAGAGTGGGTGGTGATAATGACATCATTGAGGAAATGTGGCCATGTGCAATCTGTCACAGAGGGGTAGAAAAGAACTCTATCATGTGTAATGGATGTGGTTTGTGAGTGCATAAAAGATGTAGTGGTATCAGGGGTAGTCTGCAGAATGATGGAGAATTTCAGTGCAGTGTGTGTGGGGGAGAGTAAACAGGAGATGATTGTATTTGATGGTGTGTCGCTTGAATACGTAGAGGAGTTCTGCTATCTGGGAGATATGATCAGTGCAGGAGGTGCCAGGGCGAGTTCCGTGGCAAGGATTAAAAGTTGTTGGAAAAAGTTCCGAGAGCTGCTTCCACTCTTGACACTGAAGGGTCTTTGCCTCCGAGCTAAGAGACGTCTGTACGCTGAGTGCGTACGAAGTTCAATGGTGTCTGGCAGCAATGGTGTTGATGATGAGTGATCTTCGCGCATATTACCTGTCCTTATACCGGGAGGAGCGGGATCGCTACCGTTGTTCCCTCGTACTCGGGACGTGTTCGCGCACACAGACTTAAAGACTATCTGAAATGGACGAGGCTAGCTCCCTTCATTTTTTGATTCTCTTGGGTGTTGGTTGCTTGTTCATGCGCCCTGGCAGGCTGGCCTCCTCCTCGGCGCCGAAATGTGCTTTCTTCTTCTTCCTTATTTACTTTTTTTTTCCTTTGGATTTGTTTGTTTTTCGATTTGTTTTTTGGGTGTTTTTAGATTGCTCGGTTTTTAATCTTGCCTTGCATTAGGCTTTTAGATGATTATGGCAACTTATGCCCTAGTAGGCAGTCGCAGATGGGCGCTGAAAAAGTCTTTGTTCCCTCGTGGTGGCTGCCAAATTAGACAAGTAAGCCCCCTTCCCTATCAAGCACAAAGCAACCCATGTTTTTGTTTCCACGCCAAATCGCCCCTCAAGGCAAAGACTAAGTTAAATTCATCATCATTAACCACTCCCATACTGCGGTCGGCCCCTCTCGAAAATAGACTACCTCCCCTCCCCCACCTCCCCCAAATAGACTACTTCCCCTCCCCCCACTCCCCAAAATACACTACCCCCCCCAGCGCCCCCCCCCCTCCCATCTCAGTAGCGATGGTGTCCAATTATAAGGTCTAACCACTTCTCACCTGGGCAGGTGGACATTTTCTCGTACGATCTCCTCCTGGTTCCCGTTCACCTGGGGATGCACTGGTGCCTAGCCACCGTCGACTTCAGGGACAAGTGCATTCGCTACTACGACTCGATGCTCGGAAATAACAACCAGTGCCTCGAGGTAAGCCTCACGAGGAGACACACGGACCGGGTTAATAATTTGTAGGGGTGGGACGTCCCCCTCCGCGAGATTAGGTGGTTCTGAGTTCATATTTTACTCTTCTGTTAAGGGGAATGCACCCCACTGGTCCCCGTCCCCCTTCTCGGGAAGGTTTGACCTTTTGCCCGTTATGAGTAGATATGATTTATTGCCCTTTGTTGTTTTATTAACCTTTTCCATTTCATCACCCCATTCTCCTTTTTTATTCTTCATCAACCGCTTTCCTGCAGTTGGGTAGACCCGCATCAATGCGAGCGCCATCATGCGCTCGCAAATAAAAAAATATTAGGTTTCATCGCTTCACTATCTGGGCTTAGTTGGCTTTTATGGCACACACCGGAGGAGATATAGGTATCTTCCTGTCCAGGATTCAGGATTAAACATTTTCACCAAGTGTAATCGCCCTCAAATTCGAGTTTCAAACCCGCGTAAAGTGCTTTTTCTGACAGGAACTCAAGAAATACATGCACAACGAGCACGAGGACAAAAAGAAGAAGCCTTTTGACAGCGGCTCCCTTTCCACTGAAAATGTGAAGGTGAGTTTTTTTCCCGCCCCTCGCGCGGCCTTCGCTGCCTTAAGTTTCCGGCTCCGACCCCACCGAGGAAGCATCGTTCCATACCATTGGGTGGAGTGAATTCACATTGAGTATGATTAATCATCGGTCGGAGTCCACTGGCCAGCTGTCATGTGTTATAGCGACCCCCAGTGTTTAAAAGGCCTTAAACCGATTTTTAAAATAGCTTGATTTTCCAGTAAGAGGCAGAAACTATCCACTTTTTGTATTAAAGGGGATCGTCCCTGGTTTCACTGTGTACCATTGAAGTAGTTTAAAAGTTTTTATTGCGGTCTTTTTCATCAAGCTTTTTTTGTGCCAACCTGAGTACCTATAAGGAAGGCCTGGCTCACAGAGACGGCGACTTGTGCCCAAGTGGGTAGTTGCCAGATAGGCTCCTAAAATTTTTTAAAAAATTGGCTCACTGAGTTGATTTCAATTTTTGATCGAGCTTAGGGAAGTTGGTGCAGTCTCCCGCTCCCTCTATACACTTTTATTCAGCGAATCTCCTTATTTCCTCTATCTAGCTTTAAGGATCTGACCAGTTACCTCGTACCGTGTCAGAAGAGAGGCTTTGAAACCTCTATAAACAATGCCCTTTAATGCCTCCCTATTTCAAGAGACTAGGCTTGATGGTTCCTAGACAACCAACAATGAGTGTTTGCCTTTTGCCCCAATAACCACTTACCTGCGGCCGTTCTTGGGTGCATAAGGCAGTACTGCCCTATTTGCTACAAGGCCAACTCAAAGGCTCCGGGTCTGCCGCAACAGATCTTCTAATCCTGGTAGTCATGTTGAGGATTCTTACCTTCTACTAATGATATCCATCCTGTCGTCCTGTCTCTGGCTGCAGTACTGGACACTGGGTAACTTCTGGTCTGTGTGTGTCACTGGCCTAGGCTGCAAACACCATTCTTTAACGCACCCAGGGTGGCCTTCTAAAAAGTTTGAAAACCCTAGACGGGAGGCGGCTATGGCTGGATTCAGAGTTATACCCCCCCTCCCCTCTTCTTTTTTTTAAAGTAGTCACAAGTGCAGTAAATTTTCGTTTTGATGGTTTTCCAAAGGGTTTTTTTTTCCCCAACATTTATAACTATCTCCATCTTTCAATCCTCGCCTGACCTTGGTTTGGGGGCGGACGAGGAAATAAAAAAGACGACGCCCATTTGATATTAGGAGGGGCTCCTCCTAACTGAGACAAAAGGGTTGCCCCTTTGCCATCTTCGGAGCCGACCCAGGGCAACCCGGTCTCTTTGACGGAGGTGGATGCCCCTGTGTTTTCTTAGTGCCCCCTCAAAGAGTTTTAGTGGAGAGGATGCTTCTCCCTCTCCACTCATTACGAGTACGGGGGGTTTCCCCCGTTACCCCATTTTGTAGAGTTGTTCCCCCCCCCCGTAGTTATTTCCCACTAGCGGAGGGGCCCGCCAAGAACACAGGATAAGAGGCGGCATGGTCCCTTGGGACTTGCCCAAACACCTCATACACCCAAGGTTGTCGCGTTGATGAGAGGTGGCATGCCCGCTTCCCATATCTTCACAATGTGGTTCCGGTGACGGGCCATAGGCTCTTGAGTCCCCAGTCGGGTTACCTGACACCTTGGGGGCGGGAGGAGGGATGGCAAGTTGGAGGCCCATCCTGAGCCTGAGATGGTCCCAGAGGTGACCCTGCCCCAGATAACAGGTTCTTCCAAGGAGGCGAACCTTAGTTCGTTGCCAGACACCGAACCTGACTCCACAACTGTACAATGCTCTCGTCAGCCTGCACGGCTGCCTGAGGACTCACGAGGAAAGGAGGGGCCCCGTGATGGCCAAGATCTTGTTCATCTCCGAGAAAGATCTGTCCCCTTCCGGGGGATGGGAAAGAAGCGGGTTCACTCCCCGCTCTCCTCTTAAAAGAAGGAAAAAACTTAGATATCAAAGAGGACAATGGATTCCTCTCTCTCCGCTGTGTTTCCAGTGACGGAAGGGTTGGCTTCCCTTTCGCCAAGCAACCAACCGAACACTGGCACGTCCGACCCCTATGCCCCCTCTGACTGAGAGGTCTAAACCAAGACCAAAGTCGCAAGTGTGATGTGCAGAACCTCGATTACCTCGGAGCCCTTAATTTTGAGATTACCTGGTGTTATTGAGTCCGCTGCCTTCAAGCGCTTTTTAGTTATTTGCTCCAGTCATGGCTGGAAGTTAACCAAAGGCCACATGCGTCATCAAAGGAGAGCTTTAGCTAGATTAGATGGTAGAGAGGCGAAGGTTGCACGTTTCTCGGACGGGAGCCTTCTCCCGTAAACGTGCCAAGTCGGATGCCTCATTTACACCCGGCATGATTTCTCCGTTCTTCTCTGCTTTAATTACCTCCTCCTAGGCAGTAGAAGTGTAGCTGCGCCTGGATAGGAGGTATACTGTTATGCATTCATTCTACCGTCAGCCGACTTCGACTTGGGGACTTCCGCCGCATCGTGGCACGGTTGCCGAGGGCCTTTCTCTTACTCTGACATTTGAACGGTAGACAGCCCCTCTGGAGAGACTACTTGATCAATTCCAGGGGTCAATTCCTTGACGAGCTGGAGCTAGGTGTCCTAAACGTGGATGAGTTTACACACCACACCCCGAGAACCGCTTCATTTTCCTGTCTTGCTCTATCCCTGTACTCTCCCGATGCACAGCCTGATTTTGAGTGTGAGGTGTTCAATTACCTCCATGGTAGCGATCACTTTCCCATTCAAATATCATTTTATGGACCACTGTCGCCTAAAGACCCCACCGCATTTCGCATGTGGTCCGCATTTCGGGAAATGACTGACTGTTCTCTCCCATTCGAAGAGTTTAGTTCGCTGGATGAGGCCGTTAAGTTCTTCTCAGGTAACTTCATCGCCGTGGGCCTAACTACTATTCTTTAAACGTCTGGCCGCTTTGCACGCCGACCACCTCCGTGGTGGTTAGCCAAGTGTGAGACGGCCCTTAAACAGAAGCGTTATGCTTACATGCGCTATAAGTGCCGCCCGAATGAGTTCACTGCAGGTGAAATTCGTCGAGCTAGGGCTAGGTTCCGGTATATTTCGAACCCCCCTCCTCCCCACCGCGCTTCCTGGCAGGCATACGTGTCTTCACTTAACGGGAAAGTTCCTTCTAGCATAGGTGTGGAAGAGAGTCAAAGGGATTCGGGACTAGTTCTAGCAGTAGCCCCCTCCCGTTCTCCAGCAGAATGGGACCGCATTCTCGGACCCTGCGTCCGTGGCCGAGTCCTTCGCGACCGCTTTCTCCATATTCTCTAGTCGGGATGCTGCTCCGCCAGCATTCAATGCACGTCATGGTATCGCTGAAGGCCGCCGACTGGACTTCAGCGACAGGTTTACTTTGAGTGAGTTGCGTTCCGCTCTCGCTTCGTGTCCGGGCACCCAACCTGGTTAGGAAGATGTTCTATATGCCATGCTTCGACACCTAGGAAAGCTTGGCATGGTCTTTCTGTTAGATTTGTTCAATGGCAGAGAGTATCCTCCCAGATTTAAAGCCAACTTGCTGCTGTGCTCGCTTTTCGCAAACCGGGTATATATCACTATCCTGGCTGGTTTCTGCCTTCTCTCTAACCTCTTGCGTGTGCAGTTGATGGAGAAATTGGTAGATGTTAGACTAACCTTTTTCCTGGACAGCGCAGGCCACAGGCCTTCCACAAGTTCCAATCCACGTCGAATGCTCTGCTCCGACTGGAAAATGCCATCTGTGAGGCCATCCTTCGTAGTCAGCACCACACCACGGTCTTTTTCGATCATAGAAGATGGCCGAGGGGAACTTAAAGTTGCGTGCCATTGCGCCGCGACTCTTCCCACAGACCTACCCCCCAATGCCGCGACGGCTTTAGGTTGCTTTCTGTCGTCTCCGAATTGGACACACTCGCGGGACGCACCGCCATTTGATGGAGCGCCCGCCTGCACTTTATTGCGACGACTTCGTGTCCCTCGGGCTGTCCTGCACATTTTTGTGTCCAGTAATGTTCGCCACATTACTTTAGCGAAATCACTACCACTTGTCCCTTGTACTCGAGACTAGTTCGTGTACCTCCGACTGTCGCCTAGTCAATGTAGGCTAAAATACAAGCAATAAAGTTGAAATTTTGGTGACTTGTGCTCTTGATGGCACCCTCTTTATTAAAAATAAATCAAAGTTGTGGCGTGGTTGAAAATAATAATAAACAGATTCGAGGCAAGAGAGATAAATAAAGTGTCATGTTCTGTGTGAGATCCTTAGGGACGAACAATTCTAAAGGTGGAAGCTTTTCTTTTTCCTTTTACTTCATTTCATCTTCCGCCCTTTAGTATGTTGTCGTCTTACTCTGGCTGATCTGACCCACGAACGGTCTGTTTTGGGAACATTGCTGGTAGTCCTTCCGCCACCCAGTGCTGATCAAAACTACTCTATAAAAACTGAGAGAGAAGATTTTTGAGTACAGAATCTGTTTCAAGCTTTCTCGCCTCATCTCGCATAAAGAGGCTTAACTTTTTCACAAGATTGGTTTATGTAGATTCTCTTCATGTTCATAATTCATTGTAGAGCTGAGGCGATAAGCCTCGATTCACTTACAAGAGAGAGTTCTGTACCCTTCTCTTCTCTAGCGCCCTAAGTTTTCCACTTGTCCATAAATTTTCCCTCCTCCCCCTTATGAAACAAGCTCTCTTCAGAAATGTCCAGCTTATTTTCTCTGAGATTTCTTTTTTAATACAGTCATATTCTTAGATGGGACCGACAGTTATCATGATTCGGATTCCATTTTAAACTGTAGATCTCCACTGGGAAATTTGTAAACATAAGGTTTCAATAAAGAGTAAATCGGTTGTGAAACTCTTACAAAATTATTTGTTTTCCAACATGTTTTCTTTTAGAATTTTTTGTACGTACTTGTTTATGGAGTTATAATAATACTCCTTACCCCTCTCCGACCAGAGTATTTGGGTTTTTTTATCGGACCTTATCATCCTTAACATGTTTTATCATTATGCTCCACCACCTTTTCTCCACCTATCATTTTACTCTCCACTGCGGATAAATGCTCTCGTTTGCACATAGAAACATTTCACTGGCCTGACATATACGGTGCCTCCACTGCCACCAGGAACCACAAAACAGGGTGGAGCACTTCAAGGTCTTTAGGGTTCACGGCAGTTTCGACCTTTAACGCCATTGGGCTCGTAAGAACATCCTGTTTACCAAAGGGATGGATGGACCTTAACCAGGGACTTTTGATACTGAAAACTCCTTCTCCATCCCTAGGATATCCCGCAGCAGATGAATGGCTCTGATTGCGGGATGTTCGCCTGCAAGTTCGCTGAGTACTTGTCTCGCAATGCTCCGATCACTTTCACCCAGGAGCACATGCCCTACTTCCGAAGGAGGATGGTCTTTGAAATTGTTACTCAGAGGTTAATGTAATTGCCAGCTGCGAAGTGATGGATGAAGCAGGTGTTGGATCGAGATGGATCCCTTCATTTATGGTCACAAGACAATGTCATGAGGCTCCAGGGACTTGTTCTAACGTGTTGGATTAGGCTGGTACAAATGAAAGAGGAATTAGGAGCATGCTATTTTTTATAGTAAATTACAGCTAGTAATTTAATGTAATTTCATTTAGTATCTTACTAATTGGGCAGGATTTATGATGGGTCATTGCCGGTTTGCTGCAGCAGAAAATTAAGAATATTTTGGGAATCTCTTTAATTTACAATCTCCCAATTTCGAGATGGAATTCTTTATTTTTTCGCGTATTTAGGATATAAATGCATTTTGGACCGATTGAAAAAACATGCAACGATGAAATGTTTTATTACCTATGTTGTTCGACCCCCTCAAAGCGGAGTAATTATTTTTATTTAATAAATTATACATGTTTATAAATGTTCTGATCAGTAATTTTACCTTAATTGTCTGGATCGCTCAGCCTAGTGGATAAGGCATTGCATTGCACTCCTAACGTCTACATATTTGGTCCACTACCAGTGAAGAGCAGACAGAGAAAACCTCCAGCCTGCGTGAGGAACTGGTATTTATATCCACACAATCCAGGTTGGTATATAACCCCTCCACCCACTATCCGGGCTCATACCCTCGACACCCCTCCTTCCTATTGGGACTGACCACTGCTGCCATCAGAGTTGTCAGCGATCGTCATTCATATCTTTATGCAAATTTCATCATCCGGTCTTGGGTTCTCCTTCACGTCTCCTCATGTTTATCACCGAAGAGTTCTAAAGTTTTTGCTACTGATTACTTTTTTAAGGGAACAGAAAGCAAAGTATATATTGGGCAAAATCTAAATATTTAGACACAGTTTGGGCGGATTTTCGTGATATTTAAATTTTGTGAAGACGGAAAAGATATCATATTTAAATGTGGCTTCGATGAGTGTTTGTGTTTCAAGGAGAGGGCGATTCTTTAAGGAGGACCCCGTTTTGGATTGTTCCTTGAAGCCCGGTAAACGGGGCTCAGCTTAGACGCCCACAGCTTCTCCAACTTGATAGTTGGAGGAGCTGCACATCCTGCCGGCCTAAGTGTAAATTAGGGAGGCCCCGTCGTCCCTGGGTTGTCTTGAACTCTCTGATGGGGCCTGGGAAAGTGTTGGTGTGCTTTCCCCTCGCTCCCTTTGAGTATGAGTTTACCTTATTATTATTGTGGTTGTTATCATTCTTATTATTTAGTATGATTTTTATAATATTTGTTATTAATATTTATGATATGTATTATAATTATTTATGATTATCATTAGTACTATTAATTTTATTATTTAGTATGATTTTAATATTAGTATTAATTATGATATTCTATTATTTATTATTATCATTATGGCTCTCTACTCAAACTTTTCTCCCGGCACTTTGCACAAGGAGGAGTTTTTCCACCTGTACAAAGCTCCGTCCAGGAGCTATGGTGCCTTGGTGGCTGGCATGCCAGCCCTGAATCACCTAGCACCAGGGTATAATAATCAAATAGGTGATCTCCTACTCTACTTGTTAGTGGACCTGTCTATCTGTACTTCTCTTTATTACATATCCGCCTACCCCAGACCACCCCCTCCCTCTCTGGGATCTTTTCTTCAGGGGTTGTTCCCAGAGAGGCTCTGGCCTTCTCGTGGCGAGGGGGGGCAGCCCTGGGCCCCCTAGGGGACCCATGGTGCTGCCAACAAGACTTTTAACATACCCCTCTTTCTTTCCTCCTCTATTACGCTCTCCCACTGCCCTTTATTTCCCCCTCTTCCTTCACCTATCTAGTGGTCCTTATCAATACCCGACCTCTGCTCGTTTAATGGATTGATTCCGAATTGTTCTTTCATGAAGGTGAAAAAGGCTGGGCATCTCCACCGTCTTCGTCTACCGAATGCCCAAGGAGAAACCCATCGTTGGCCCCTTTTCTCCGTGCGTAGGAGAACTCGGGCAGCCTCTTAGGATTATAAAGATGGTGTGCTGGATCCGTATCCATTCTCCAAGAGGACATACCGGACGTAACTGATTGTATAGTTGCAGTAGTGCCGGGCCTTTGTAGGCCTCCATGGTGGGGAGCCCCGAGGGAGAATGCGAAGTTTTTTTCTTTTTGCAATGGCTAGCCATAAACCAAAAACCTCCCCTTCTCGTAAGGGTTCTCGTGCCAAACGTTCCTTAGCTTCCCTTTCAGCCTTTCCTCGCTCGTTGGACCCCTATTCCAACGAAGTAGACCCAGATCTTGATTATCCTCGCTTTCTTGTCATGAATTCATCATCTGACATCCCACTTGCAAAAGTCGATGTGTTTGACGGCAATGAATCTTTTGAGTCTCGCTGTGGTGAACCCCTCCGGATGTGGTCAAGAGGAAGTGGTGATGTCGTAGTCGAGGTGTCATCCCACTCTCAACACAACCTTGTGCGAAATCTATCTTCGATAGCTGAAATTCCAATAACTGTCTCGCCCCATCCGCGTCTGAATTTCGTCAAAGGTGTCGTCCGTTCAAACGAACTAAAGGACTACCACCCCACCCGCCTTCAGAGTAAGCTCAGTACCCAACGTGTCACACGTGTACACAGGGTAACTAAAACATTAGGCTCCACTAAAGTTCCAACCGCCACACTGATTTTAACATTTGAACGACGAGAACTGCCGCAGTATATTAAAGCTGGGTACCTTCGTGTCCCGGTAAGTCCCTACATCGAACTACCCAGACGCTGCTTCAATTGCAATCAATTTGGACATGTTGGCCGAGCTTGTCGGCACCCTCGCTCCTGCGTGAATTGTAGATCTTACTACCATGGCCCCGAATGCACCAGAACGCCCCACTGTGCCAACTGCGGAGGTACCCACAGTGCTGCGTCGAAACTTTGCTCTATATTTTTATATGAAAAGGAAGTTCTCGCTTTGCGCGACTCCCTACGTCTAGATATAAGAGAGGCCCGCCAGCGTGCCCGAGCACAAACCTCGCCACTCGGCCGGCTCTTCTCTGACGTTTTACGTGATGCTGGACGAAACCGACCATCACGCGCGAGTTCCGACCAGCCTGAAGCACTTCACCCTAAATCTACTCGCAGCGTCGAAAATATTCAGAATATGCAGTCGAAGCATCGCTCTCATAGCGAGATAATTAATGTAGCCCCCCCTCTCTCCAGCAGCTCTAGCTGGGAGAGACGCTTGAAGACATCAGGCGCTATTTGAAAGAATCCTCTACATCGACCAGTGAAGGTTCATCCACCCGGCCACGAGACTCAAAGCCCAGTGGTAAGAGAAAGGATTCCTCACCTGGGTCATCGACCACCAATAAGCGGGCAGCCTCTGGAGCCGACTCGGCCGAACCCCGAGAATCTCCAATGGACTCCTCCCCTATGGTTGAACATTCTCTGCCCTTAAGTCCGTCTCGCCCTTCACAGGACGTAGGCCCCATCCTGATTCAAACGATGGCAGAAATACACCCAGCTCCACACACCTTGCTCAGATCACCTGTTCTTCCCGCTCACCCTCCAAACCAAGATCCGATGGAAGCAGTTGATACTCCAACATCACCAACTGCGGCGGTTGGACCAACTCTTCAGACACCGAAAATACCCCCGACCCATGAATCCGGGTCTACCGGCCGAAAATCCCTTCTGGATCTTCCTTTTCCGCCAGGTTGCAAGCCCGAATTACAATCAAGGGCCTCGGTCGGTTCTCCAAAACCCACGAAAAAACCCCTCAGTTACTACTCCATCTAGGATCTCTTCCCCTGCAAAAGCAGGATCCTCAAAATCAGCTCTCCGTCTCCCAAGCTCTTTGGGAAGAACCTCAAATACATTATCGGCCTCAAAAGAGAAAAAGATATCCACAGTGGTATCTAATCGTCACACATAATATCTTCCATTTTACAATGGAATTGTCAAGGAGTTCTTCCAAAGTGGGAAGAACTCAAAGTTCTTTTGACGACTATCCACCCCGCTGTTATTTGTCTCCAGGAGAATAAACTGGGTATACGGTCCTTTCCGCTGTTACCCGGTTTTCTCACTTTCAACTCTATTGCTCCTTCTGGAAGCCCCTCTCATGGAGGGGTATCAATCATGGTATCTTCATCCTACCATGTTTCTCTCATCTCCCTACATACTACCCTCCAAGCTGTTGCTGTGAGGGTTTTTCTTACTAAGCTTTTTACCGTTTGCTCTATTTACCTACCCCCTTGTTTATCATTGTCAAGATCCGACCTTTTAGAACTTATAGACCAGTTGCCCTCCCCATTCTTATTACTAGGAGATTTTAACGCCCGTCACCCATACTGGGGTGACATCACTCGAAATGCCAAAGGCAGTGTTTTAGAGTCTCTCTTATTATCTGACCTTCTTTGTGTTTTAAATACTGGCGATTTTACCTCTTATCATGCACAGACGGACTCTTTTTGCTGTGTTGACCTATCTGTTTGTTTCCCTGATTGCTTCACGGAATTTCGATGGTCAATTCTCGACGATCTCCATGGGAGTGACCACTTCCCTATTGTCTTGTCGGCCCTTCAAGTTAGCCCTCATACAACCATGCCCCTTAAGTGGGACTTAGGTCATGCAGATTGGGAAGGTTTCCAAGAGGCGTCCTTCACAAATGCATCTTTGGGGACCTTCAATGGAGTGGACGCGGTAGTGAAATACTTTTCATCGACTATCTACAATGCAGCAACACAGACCATCCCACGGAGACGACCTGTCACGTGCCGCTCAACCGTGCCCTGGTGGACTTCGACGTGTGCAACAGCTTTCAAAAATTACAAGTTAGCCCATGCCCGATTCCGAAAGAACCCAACTTTGTGCAACAAGGTCGACCGAAACCGAGCTCGTGCGCTTCGCCAAAGAACCCTTCGTCAAGCTCGCCGAAATTCATGGCGCAGATACGTTTCATCGATCTCATCTATGACACCTACTGCTAAGATCTGGAAGAGGATTAATAAGATCAGGGGCCGTTATGCTAATCATCATACCCCCACACTCAACTTAGATGGTTCCTTGGAGAATGACGGCCTGGCGGTCAGCAATGCTTTTGCTGACCATTTCCGCGCCGTCAGCAGTCTCAGCCGCTACGATAAGGCTTTTCAATCCTACAAATCAAAGGAAGAATCTCATTCTCTCAACTTCACAACGAAATCTAACCTTCCATATAACGCTCTATTCAGCATCTATGAGCTGCAAAGCGTTTTGTCCCTTTGCAGATCTACTTACCCTGGCCTTGATGAGATCCATTTCGACATGATTCGGCACCTACATCCACACTCTACTCTCTTCCTGCTTGATTTGTACAACCTTATATGGGGGAAGGGTTTTTACTCGTCATCATGGCGCATTGTGATCATCCTTCCCTTTGTCAAACCGGGCAGGGACGGGTTGAATGCAGATCACTATCGCCCTATAGTTCTCACCCTCTGTTTGAGTAAGTTGCTGGAAAAAATGATATTGGAGCGCCTAAACTGGTTCCTAGAAGCCAATCACCTTCTCTTCCCATTTCAATGTGGCTTCCGCAAAGGTCATAGTACCCTTGACCTACTAGTACGTTTCGAGGGATCAGTCCGGAAAGCTTTCTCATTAAAGCACCGAGTCCTAGCCATATTTTTCGATATTGAGAAAGCCTACGACACAACATGGAGAAACGGCATCTTGAAGCAGTTATACATCTGGGGGATGAGAGGCCTTTTACCTTCACTTATTCAAAGTTTTTTAGCATCTCGATCCTTCAAGGTACGTGTTGGAGACGCATACTCTGACCTGCAACCCCAAGAGGAGGGAGTTCCTCAGGGCAGTGTTTTAAGTGTCTTATGTTTTATAATTGCCATCAATGATATTATTTCGTCTCTCCCAGAAGGTGTATCGGTAACTCTGTTTGTCGATGATTTAGCACTATACTGTTCCTCACCTCGCCTTCCATCAGCAGCGCGTCGGCTACAACTGGCGGTCGATGCTGTATCCAAAAGAGCACAACTTAAGGGATTCCGCTTTTCCACGAACAAAACCAAAACAATGTATTTCCACCTAGGCAGAGGGGTTCTTGTTCCTCCATCTATCTCCCTACAAGGCGAAGATATAGAGTTTGTCTCCGAGTTTCGGTTCCTTGGCGTAACTCTCGATCCAAAGTTATCCTGGTTACCACACCTACGCTGACTTCGAACACGCTGTCTGCGGGCTCTAGACATTTTGAAAGTCCTCTCACACACTTCGTGGGGCATTGACCGACAAACATTGTGGACATTATACACAGCCCTCGTTCAATCCAAATTGGATTATGGCTGTCAAATTTACTCATCGGCTTCCCCTTCAGCCCTTAAAATGCTGAACCCCATTCGAAACCTCGGAGTTCGCCTTTCTAGTGGAGCCTTCCGTACTTCTCCTGTCAACAGCCTTTACTGCGAGAGTGGGGTACTCCCTTTGCCCTACCATAGACTTCAAATCTGCATGCGATACCTCTGCCGAGTACAGCAAGCCCCTGTATCAGAGGTCTACAGATGCCTGTATGCTGCCGAATCAACGGCGGCATATGATAATTTGCCATCTTTACCCCGCCCTTTGAACCTTCGCATAGGAGATCATCTCTCTAACCTGGGTGCTCCAAGGGTCCTTACCCTTCCATCCTTACTGAACCCTAGGTGGCGTGCTCCTCTCCCCACAGTATGTACCAACATGTGGAGCCTGGAGAAGTCCTCCATGGACCCTCGCATCATTAAAAGCCTGTTCTTAGAGCATTCGATCTCCCACAAACAATGCTGCCCACTATACACGGATGGCCCTAAGTCGGACGGTGGCGTGGGCGCCGCAGCCATCTACCCAGGAGGAGAATTCCTAACTCTATATTTGCCACCAGCAGCATCCATTTTTACCGCTGAACTTTCAGCAATCCCTTTAGCCTTTAGACTCATCCAAATTTTACCTTCTAGTGATTTTGTTATTTTTTCCGACTCAAGGAGTGTCTTACAGTCAATTAGATCTTTTAATGCGTCCCATCCCCTGGTCACAGAAATTTGCAACTGGCTGATCCAAAATGCATCCCGATATAGAATTATTTTTTGCTGGGTCCCTGGGCATGTGGGGGTCCTGGGCAACGAGAAGGCTGATCGGTTGGCCCGCTCAGCACATTCTAAGTCCCCTGAGAACTCGGCTCTGCCTTTTAGGGACTACTTTCCTTCAATAAGAAAGTATATTTTTCAACTATGGCAGAATGAATGGGATGACTGTTCAACATCCAAACTATACAAAATAAAAAATTCTATTCGCTCTTGGCCCTCGAGTCGTCATAGAATGCGGTCGTTGGAGGTGGCCCTTTGCCGAGTTCACATTGACCACACGAGACTTACTCACGGCCATCTTGTTTCGGGTGATGCTCATATCAGCCCTTGCTGTCGTTTTTACGGTGGGGACCAATCGGTTGCCCACCTTTTATTGGATTGTAGCCATTTTACCATTCTCCGGTTGTCCTGTTTCCCGACCCTTTTAACTATTCCTCAACACTCCCGTCTTCGATTCATATTGGCGGAGGAATCTTTTAACCCGTCGTTTTTTAAATTTTTGTCACAAAGTGGTCTCCTCCACCTTTTATAGATGATATTTCTCGTTTCACCCTAGCGGCCATATAGAATCCACTTGGATTGGGCAGCAACCCACCGGTAACTTATCTTAAATCTTATCCCAGACCAAACTTGCTCTCCTATCCACAGAGGTTCTGGCTGCCCGGCGCACTTTCGGCTTCTTATGAGACTTAGTCGAGTGGTCCTGTTGCGAGGGCCGAAAGCCCACCAGGTAGGGCAAGTATTAGGTACCTGGTGTGCTGGACCGTCGACTGCTCACCCTCCTTCACTACACGTATAAGCTGGATATGCCGGTACTATTCTTTATGGTTAAAGTTCCAGGACATTTTCACCTAAAATGGCAGGCCAGGTTAGCAATCCCATGAACGTCGGACGAGTACCGATTCTGTGTAAATGATCACATTCTGAAATGTCTGATCGTACTGTTTCTTAACCTCCTCACTCTCTTTTTCGGGCCACAATAGAAAACAATAGAGGGCGATCGCTGGTACATGGAGATCCGCCTCCGAATTTGATACACTTGTGCGACGCACCGCCATTTGGCGGAGCGCTCGCCTGCCCTTTATTGCGGGAAGATGAGGCAAATCGAGGCAGCCCTCGGACCGGTGTAGGGGCTCCGCTCTCATCATCGCCATGCGACAAACGTGTTTCCCCTTTTCATATTTGGAGCCGCTCTCGGGCAGCTTCACCTGTGAAAAGGAGGTGGCCCCTCCAATCATCTACCGGAGAGGAGGCTTACTCCTCTCCTAGGAGCCGCCCCCCCTTCCTATTCTATCACAGGGGATTGCCAATAGAGTAGGCAGGTGGCACAAAATCGACAGCTCTGGGTGGGAGCGAGCCGATAAGGCCAACACCTTTAAGGTGGTAAGCGAAAGCTGGACGCGTCAGGTCGTGTAATCATGCATCTTTGCATTGCGGGGGTCGGCATGACTGCCTCCCGCTCTTTCTCGATGGATGTCGGTTCGCCGGCCAAAGACTTTAGTGTGACTGAATATAGCTTTGAATGGGATCGGTGATGTCTTGGGAGGGAGATGGCCAAACGGAGCCCCCTCCCCCCCCCACCCGTTTCCCTGAGATGAACAAGCACAATCACCCCGCAGTGAGCGCCAATTGACTGGTGTGCAATCCATCCATCCCTGAGATGGACATGGTCCCGGAGGTGCCCCAGCCCCAGATGACAGGATCTTCCATGTGATCAAACGCAGAACCTGAGTCCGCCCCTGTGCAAACTTCTCTTCAGACGGATTGGCCCCGAGGACTCCCAAGGCGAGGAGGGACCCCCTAGTGGTGCCCATCTGACAGCTAAGACCATCTCGGAGAAGATCCTGCTGAGGCTGGTCCATCCGGCCTAGGGGCCCTTTCCGCCGGTGGAGAGAAGTAGGTTCATTTCTCCAAAAGAAAAGTAGCAAGAAGAGGAATAAAGGTTCCTCTCACTCATCAGGGGCTTCGAGGACGGATGTGACCGCTGCCATTTCGCCAAGCGACCAGGCCAAGACCATACGTCTGAGCCCGAGGTCCCCTCCGGTAGGGGGTTCCTAGACCAAGACCAAAGTCGCCCCTCATTGAGACTACCTGGTTGATTTTTAGTCCGCTGGTTCAAACGCTTTGAGGTTATTCGCTCCACTGATGGCCAAGACCAACATGATCCATCAGAGAAGAGCACTAGCTAGCTTGATTGGTAGAGAGCCGAAGGTTTTCCGTTTCTCGGACGGGAGCCTTCTGGCATATTGATTAGTGCCCTTTGGACACTTGATGGCACGGCGCTGAGTGTGATGCCGCACTCTACCTTAAACTTCGTGAAAGGAGTGGTTTATGCGAGGAAACTCGCGGACTACTCCATATATGACATCACCTTAGAGCTGACTGGACATGAAATGGTCAATGTCGAACGTGTGATGCGAAAACAGAGAGGGGCCTCGAGATTCACTCCTACACGCTCAACAGTGCCTGGCTCCCTGACTCGGTGCGTGCCGGTTGGTATCATTACCAGTTGAATGCATTCGTGCTACTGCCGCGGAGGTGCTATTTGGCGTTCAGGCTACGGATTGTGTCTCATTTTACGAGGCTAAGGACTTGGTCCTGGCGCGCCCGGCGCTGCCTGGGACATCCTATGCCTCAATGTTAAAAAAAAGGCACCCTCTGCTCTCGGCCCCTCTAGGTTTACGAGCAGAGTCATTTCCGCGCCCAATCGGAATAATTCTGTGGGTTCTACCCTCCAAGGGCGCTCCCCTGGTTGAGTTGACGGCACAAAGGGCTCACACGCAGCCTCGGCGCTAAAATAGACGGACCTCCACCTAGTCGTTTGACTCACAGGAGGCAACGCCCCTGAAAGTGGTAGTGTGGCCGTCTTCCTGAGTTGCAACATCAAAGGAGCTTCGGCGCCTAGCCCCACACCCAGGGCTGGGCTGGGTGGTTCGGAGACAGTGGATCATCCAAATGAGAAACCACCGCCCGCTCTAGGTTTTGAGGAGAAGGGGGGAGGAGAGGCCTCTCATGGCGAGCCCAACCTCGCCAGATAAGTACTCGAAGGGAACAGCATCATGTTCGCCCACCAGCCTCCTGGATACGCACGGCCATTACCGTGAAGGTCTCCTCTTCGAAGATGGCTCCGAATCTCCTCTAAGCTAGGCTTGGAGAGCATATTGCTTCAATGGAATTGCAGCGGACTCCGGGCAAATGGGACTTGCTGCGGAGGTTCGTCTCCTACCGTACCATATCTATTTTTTTTTGCAGGAGACCTTTCTGGGCGCAAGCCCCGTGCCCTCGTTCCTGTGGTAAAACGGTTTCACGACCCCACCTCCTCGGGATGAGGCCGGGCAGGAGGATGCATGATGTCTCCGTTATTCTTTGCTTTAAATATCCCGTTTCAGGCAGTTGCAGTTCAGCTACACCTGGTAGGAGGTATACTGTCATTTCTGCGTACATTCCAGCGTCAGCTGACTTCGACGCAGGCATTTCTGTCGCACCATGCCACCGTTGCTGAGGCCTTTTCTACTGCTCGAGGATTTGAACGGTGGAGACACTCTCAGGGGAGACTACATCAATCCCAGCTGGAGATGTGTCCTAAATGTGGACGAGTTTATGTATCACTGCCCGAGAATCTCATCATTTTCCTGTCTTGATCTATCCCTGCGCTCTTCCAATGCACATGTGATTTTAGGTGGGAGGTAGTCGATGAACTCGCTGGTAGTGATCATTTTCCCATTCAAATATTATTTTATCGACCACTGCCACATGAAAGACCCCACGTTGGTGCTTGGTGCAGGCGCTGTAGCCCGCATTTCATACAATAACATTGTTCTGTTCCATTCTAGGAGTTTAGTTCGGTGGATGAGGCCGTTAAGTTCTCCAGCAACCTCATCTTCATGGGCCTAACTACTATTCCTAGAATGTCTGGCCCTTTTGTACGCCATCCGATTCCGTGGTGATCAGCCGAGTGTGAAACTGCACTCAGACAGAAACGTTATCATACACGCGCTTTAAATGCCTACCGAACGATTGTACTGTCGGTGAATTTCGTCGAGCTATGGCTAGGTTCCGTTATATTTCAAAGCACGCCCGCAGCTCTTCTTGGCGGGCCTACTTGTCTTCACCTAACGGGATGACCCTTCTACCAGAGGGGTATACCTTGACCCAGACTTGTTTCTAAATGGGGTTCGCCTGAATGTGGTGGACAAGCAGAGTTTATGTGGTCTTGTATTTGACCGACAGCTCACCTGCAAGGCTCATATTCGCAGGCCTAGGGCCTCTTATGCCTGCGCCATGGATATTCTTTGCTCTTTGACATTCAGCACTGATAGTGCAACTGCCTTACTTTTTTATCGATCCTGTGTTCGTTCGAAACTCGACTACGGATGCGGGTTTCATGCATCCGCAACCAAGCGTGTAATGAGGAAGGTGGACTCGATCCACCACACCGGCCTTCGCCTGGCGACCGGTTCCTCCCGCACTTCTTCCATTGAGCGCCTACTACTCGATGCTGGGAAGATAACACTTGCTCTGCGCCAAGCACAGTGCATTATTCTCCTATAGGCGCGAGCCCGGCGCCTCCCTCACTCGCAAAAGCTCTCGCTGCATTCGCATCTGATCTCGACGGTGCCAATGCTGCTGAGAGACTCCAGTCATACCCTAAGCTCCGGCTACCACCCTGGAGGGTACGACGTTTGACTATTTGTCGCCACGCCTCTGCTCCACAGCTTCTACAGTGCCGGGAGTATTGCCTTTCACATTTTGGAGCACACTTCGTGTCACGATGGAAACGTGCCAGTGTATACGGATGGCTCCAATTCCCAAGAGGGGGTCGGTTTCCACGCCGTATTCCTTCTGTTTGAAGTCAGCGGGGTCGTGCTAGGCGTTGCCTCTGTGTTCACGACCGAACTGGTTGCAATTCATTGCTCGGTACGGGAGATAACGCGACGTCTTCAGTTCGAAGTCTGGGTTGTGATTTATAGTTAGTCACAAAGCGCCCTGAGTGCTCTCGGAGCAATGGAATCTTCATATCCTCTGGTTCACGATATCCGTGACGCCATAGTTTTGAGGAGCCAGGCGGATGTCGAGATTATCTTTTGCTGGGTTCCTGGACATGTAGGAATTGCGGGGAATAAGGGCACCAAAGAGTCCGCGAGAACTGAGCGACCAGACCAGCGTTTCGCTCTTCCTCACCCCGATTGCATGACAGGAATATGGGCCGCTTAGCATGAGAATGGGAGACGGTCGAGGGGAACTTAAAGTTACGTGGCATTGCGCCTCGACTGTTCCCATGGGCCTACCTCTCAATTCCGCGACGGCTTCATTTTCTTTCTGTCGTCTCCGAAATGGACACATTCGCGGACGCACCGCCATTTGATGGAGCGCTCGCCTGCGCTTTATTGTGAAGACTACGTTGCCCCCAGATGTTTGGCACATTCTTGTTGAATGTTCCAGTCTGGGTCATCTTTTGTCCCGGTACCCTGGACAAGCGGGTCGCTACCCCTTGTCTCTTGTACTCGGGACTGATTCGTGCACACAGACTTGTGGACTATACGACTTTTTGGAGGACGCCGGCCTCCACTTTATTTGACTTCTTGTTGCCTTTTTACTTTGTTTTATTTTTTTAGTTGTGGGCGACTCTTATATCATAGTATGTCGGTCGGTCGGTCCCCGTTTTTGCTTTTTTTTTTGGGGGGGGGGGTAGTAATATTGTAACTATTCTCTATTCTGACGAAATTTGAAACCCTTATTTTGTTTTATATTTTCTTTCGAGTGATATATTTGCAAAGGTCCTCCCAAGATTAGCCCGGGAATTATTTTGTTTTGGCAATAACATCATAACTATTTGGCCGATTCTGATAAAATTTGAACACCTTATGTTGTTTTACATTCTCTTTCAAATGATATAATTGACAAGGTCCTCCCAAGTTTAGCCCGGGAATTATTGAAAGTTTTGAAGGCCGTAAGGTCATAAATCAGAATAAGTGAGAGCACGCGACTTTGGTCAGCAGACCTTGTTTATCCTTCTTCTTTTTTCGCTGTTATTTGTTATTTACATATTATTTATCTTTTAATCTAACCTAGTAGTAGGTTGTGATGTGAGTATGGCGACTTTTGCCCTAGTAGGCAGTCGCCAGATGGGCTCTAAGTTTATTTTTTCACAGCTTTAGGGTCTCTTGTACCTGCGCCATGGACATTCTTCTTTCCGTGACATTCACCCCCTGGGGTACTAATAGAACTACTGCCTTGCTTTTCTATCGAGATTTTGTTCGTTCAAAGCTTCATTACGGAAGCGAGTTTTATGCATCCGCAATTGAGCGTGTATTGCGGAAGCTCGATTCGTTCCATCACTCCGGCCTCCGCCTAATGACCGGTGCCTTCCGCACGTCACCCATTGAAAGTCTACTTGTCGATGCTGGGGAGATGCCACTCGCTCTATGCTTTATATAGTGCATTATGCGCGAGCCCTGTGCCTCCCTGTCTCCAACGGCTTTCACTGCATTCGAAGCCTATCTCGTCTGTACCTATGGCGCCGAGAGACGCTACTCATACCTTAAGCACTTTGTCCTTTTAGCTAGGAAACTCCTTCGAGAGTTCGGTTTAGCTATCGGGCCTGTAGCGCCTCTTTTCTGCCCACGACGTCACCCTGGACGATAGCACGTTTGACTATTTTTCCCCCACGCCTCTGCTCCTAAAGCTTCCACAGTGCCGTGAGTATTGCGTTTAGCCTTTTTGGATCACACTTCGTGCCAGGTTGGATCCATTCCACTGTACACGGATGGCCCCTATTCCCAGCAGTGGGTCGGCTTCCACACCGTATCCACTTTGTTTGAAGTCAGCAGGGCTCTACCAGCTCTGCGTCTGTCTTCTCGGCCTAGCTGGTTGCGATACACTTGTCGGTGTCGAAGATAACGCGTCGTGCCCGATTCGAAGACCTGAAGATTGTGATCTTTAGCGACTCACCAAGTACCCTAAGTGCTCTCTGGGTATTAGAATCTCCACACACACTGGTTCGCGGGATCCGCGATGATATGGTTGCCCTAAGCTGGATGGATATCGAGATTATCTTCTTTTGGGTTCCTGGTTATGTGGAAATGAAGGTGCCAAAAATGTCCGCGAGTACTGGGCGGCCAGACAGGAATCAGGGCTGTCTGGCAAAGAAGATCGGAGACTGCTGAGGGGAACTTAAAGTTGCGTATCATTGCACCTCAATTGTTCCCATGGGCCTACTTCCTAATGCCGCGACGGATACAGGTCGCATTGTCGTCTTCGAATTGAGTACACTCGTGTGACGCACCGCCATTCGATGAAGCGTTCTCCTGCAAACTATTGCAACGACTACCTACATTGCCCCCAGACTGTTCGTTGCGTTCTGGTTGAGTGTCCCAATCTAGGTACTCTTCGCACGCATTACCTGCCCCGCTACCGGGAAGAGCGGAGTTAATACTACTTCTCCCTTGTACTCGGGAGGGTTCGTGCTCACAGACATGTTGACTCTTAACTTTTTGCAAGAGGCTTGCCTCCTCCACCAGACTGTTCGGCACATTCTCGTTGAATGTCCCAGTCTGGGGTGATATTCGAAAGCGTTACCTTTCCCAGTAGCGGGGTGAGCGGGGTCACTACCGCTTGTTCCTCGTACTCGGGATGAGTTCGTGCGCGCGCACTGGTCAACTATCTGATTTTTTGAAGGAGGCTCACGGTTTTAAGCTCACTGCCAGGGATCGAAAGAGTTTTTAACCTTCGGGGCTTTTTAAGGAGTCTCAGCCTTTGGATTTCAACACGACCTCCATCCCTTGTTATATAATAATCTATTTACGATTTACAAAATGGGTGCTCCCAATTTTCGAAGTCCATCTAGGTCCCCCGCCATTAACGAAATGAATTATGACTTTTTACGTCACCTCCATCCACGTAGAGTTCCTTCTATTGGATGTTTACAGCCTTTTGGGTAAAAGCGTGTTTATCTGACCTCATGTTTGATGCGAGTGGTTTTGCCTTTCCTTAAAACCGACAGGGAAGTTGAACCGAGGCCCTTAGAGGCCTATCTCTCTCACGGGCTGCATTGGCAAAATATGAGAAAATAGTTAAGACCGGCTGCACTGGTTATTAGAAGTTAATAACCTTTTTCTCTGTTAATTTAGCTTGTTTAAGAACTGATTTACGTTTGGGGGTATCAGTTCGAAAAGCCTATGCAAGGAGACGTCATATTTTAACAATCGTTTTCGACATCGAAAAAAGCTTACGGCTGCCACAAGACAGACAGTTTCTTGCAAAATTTTCATGTTTGGGGAATGCGCGGAGGGTTTTTTACTAACTTTTATTGTTTTTTGTTTCCCTGTTGGTGTTTTGTGGGTGTCTTTAGTGTCATCTGTTTTGATTACAGCCATTAATAGTTTGGTTTAAAGACTCTAAGTGGGAGTTTCGGATACCCTCTTCGTTTGGCTCTCTTCTGCGTCTCACCTCGCATCTCATCGGCTGCTCGCTTCTCAGTAACTAAGCAAAAGCTCGGCATTTTTTTTACAGCGGAAGAAGTTTAAGTTTTTAGGTATCACGATCTGCTCAAATTTATATTGACTTAAGGTCATCATCTGCTTCAAAACTATATATATATATATATATATATATATATATATATATATATATATATATATATATATATATATATATATATTTTTTTTTTGAAGGTCTAGTCTCACACGTAATATGGTAGCGATATACGTACTTTATGGGGGCTATATACCACTCTTGTCCGATCCAAACTGGATTATGAGTTGCAGATGTACTGTTCCGCATCAACAACGATACTAAAAATAAGATTTTTAAACCCCATTCGTAACTTGGACGTTACGCTATCTAGTGGCGCCTTCCGTAGGCCCCCAGTAAAGAACCTCTATGTTGAAAATGACGTTGTGCCTCAGTTCTTACCATAAATTACGTTTGATTTACATCTTTCACATTCAGCCGATACCGTTTTCTGCAGTCCATAAGTGTATCTTCAGTGCTTCCTTCCTCGATAGCTCCATACCACCTTTTGTTAGACTGCCATCTATGCCCAGGCCATTTGGAGTTAGGATGGTGGCCATTTAGCCACCCTTGGTAACCCCGATGTGCCATGCATCCTTTCATGAGGTCTACCAAGCTGGCTTTCAGCAGCTTGATAAATCCATAGATCTCCAGTTGCTGAACTGTTCCTTTCTTGAAAATTGAATGGAGGTAGTAGCATTGTACTCTTGTGAGTCCTTAGGGGCGTCATTTTCTCGCATGGTGTTTATTTTTACGGCCGAGATTTGTGTGGGTCCTCTTGCCTTGCCCCTTACCGATTTTGTTATTTTTAGACTCTAGAAGCATTTTAGATATCCTTAACCCAAATATTCATGCATAGATAATTAAAAATTGGACCAGATATATGGCCCCTTTTGTTGGGTCCCAAGTTATATCTGACTTCCGGGTAACGAGCATGCGGACCAACGCTCATTTGGCTGCCCTTTAGAATCGCGCAGCTTTGGGTCTACTACCTTGTTCTCCGGGAAGTTGTTTGGGATTTGTGTCGCAATAAGTCGGATGATTGCACTAAATTTAAATTATGGACTCTTAAGAAGTGGCTTCGTAACGTCATCAGGCGCCCATAAATCTCGATCTTTTAAGGTGGTTCTTTGCCACCGACAAATTCACCATACCTAACTGGCCCATCATCATTTTACTTTTGGTGAAGGCTTCCTTTACAATACAAAGTGCCCTTACTGCAATTGAAGTTGCATGGTCACCCATATATTAACTGACTGTTCCGCCCTGGCAGGACTTCGCTAATCTTGTTTCCCGTCAAATGTGCTTTGTCCTCTGAATACTTTTGGCAGTCTTTCTGCATTTCGTCCTTTTTGGTTTTCTTGTCTCTGTCCGAAAAGCGTTCTCTCTTTTGTAAATTTACCCCAGTGTTTTTTGACTTTTTAATTTGTGAGGCTGATGTGAATATGTCATCATTTTTATGTTTGAACTGTCACCAATAAAAGTCATTTAGGACTTGATAGTTGTCTCAAAGATGTTTGAGTGGTGCCACCTAAAACCCGGTGACACCACTAACCCTATAGATTGGTGACCCTATGGGAAGGAGGTAAAGGTAACCGTCACCAGGTTGCAGGTAAAAATGACGTGGATATTTTGGACAGGCCCCTCAAGTCCCACGAGCGAGACCATAGCTGGCGTTAATCTCGTATCTGACTCCAAAGATACTCAAATAATATTACGGCTTGGCTGGGCTTACCGAAGGCTTGTGATCGAGAAAGGACTGAGAGGAATCACGTAAAAATAAATGTTTAATTCCAACAAGCAAAGCAAAAGGGAGGCTCGCGTTTACACGATTACGGAAAGGAATATTTCACCACCAGTCGGGTAAGCGAGTGTTACGAGAAAAGACAGGTGGGTACAACGGGGGGCTTCGCTACGCTAAACGAACCGTAATTAGTTATATACTATCAATCGTCTATCTGACTTAACTGTCCACCCAAGTGTGAATGAATCTCTCTTCTCTCGAATTCTCCATTTTTCTTCTATAAATAGTATAGGAAGCGTGGCCTCTGGGACCACAATCTTTTTAGCTCCCCCCACTGGGCGGGATATTCCTTATCCCATGGTGTCCGAAGGTAATCGATTAATGTCTCCTTCAAATTTACACTTCCTCGATATAATTTTATCATTCAGGATAGGCAGACAGCTCTCTCTGCTTAATTCCATTTCCACACGAGAAATGTTCGTTTTTATTAAACTGTTGCCAAATCTTACTACTATTTGAATTCTCGGCTTGCCACTTACTTCCTTGACCGGTTTACAAATAAATAACCTGTGTATCACGCTTTATTGCAGGTCAAATCTTTGGCTAATATTTTGAATATTAAACATTGTACGAGTACAAACGCGAAACTTGGTCCACTGAAATATCCTAGGTAGGTACGTACGCAGTTAACATTTCAATAGTATTGATAAGATACATACAAAGTTATGTTATGTTATGTATTTTGATGTGCTTTCAACTGTGTGACGCTTTATTGCAGGTGTACGTAAATACCAATTTAAGGTAATGAATCAGTATTATCGTTATATTACCATTTTATTGTAATAATGAAACACGCTACCGAAGAATAGCAGCAAAATTAAATTGTTGGTGCTGTACTTTATTTTTCTACGCAATTTCCTTTTTTAAAAATGACATCAATCAGTATTTTGTCCACATAAGCTGTTAACCGACTAATCTGGGAAGATGTTATGGTACCAGCAACTGTTTTGATCTTTCCCCACAGGGCATCCTTCGATGAAAACTGGATACGCTTTATACAAAATTAACATGAGTTTAATACTGAATTATCGTCGTGACCAAGCTTGGTGTAAGGTAGATAAGTAAGGGTAAATAGGTAACAAGGTAGCAACTATTGTGTATGGGGGTTTGGAATGAGAGGGAGAGGAATTAAACTAAGTATGATTTGTTTGGAGTTAAAGGATTAAATTGAGAAGGAATATTTACTGACCTTTACGCTGAGAATGACGAGAGATGAGTGAGGAATATTTGTGTCCAATGTGGAAGAGCTGAAAGCGTGTTAGTTTGTGTGTTTGACTAAGGTAAGTGTTGCCAAAAAGAATGTATCTTAGCCACGAGTTTTTGGATGGCAATTATTTATTACAAAAGATATATTGAAAATACATATACAGAATATTTGAAATTTTTGATTGATACATTAATAATAGGATTATTTAAGATGATTGCTAATTTATACATAACTAAGTTGAGATTTTACATAAGATTTAATAGAAATTTTAGAAATTAAATGTGAAAATAAATGGATATTTTTACATTGAATTTAAAAAGGAAAGTATGCTACTATTTATGCGCAAGGTATATTACGTTAAAATGCTATTAGGTAATGGTAATATTTAAATTGATGCAATGGAATATTAATACATGTAATATTTTCTAGGAATGCCAGAGGGCATTTTTATACCCCCTTCATACACTTTCCTCTTCATGATTGACCAGAACTGTTCGATAGGGTTTAGGTCAGGATAACAGGGAGGCCAGGTCATAAGTGATTGGCCTGTCATTCCTAAAGTTGCGAGGTACTAAATTGTAGCCTTGATTGAATGCAAAAGAGCATTATTATGCATAAAAATCAATCTCCGTTGACGTGAGAACGGCAAATCATATACCCATGCTGTAAAAATGCTCCTTCAGAAACGCGGTGTAGGAGTTGCTACTAAGTTTGACACTTTCTGGACCTCAAAAAGGCTCGACAAGTTCATTTCCTACGATTCCCGACCAAAACGTGCCACCACCACCTCCTTGTTGACGCCGAAATCGATACCAGCGAGAGGCACCAAGAGGACCCAAACTTTGGCCCATCCGTTGAGGCCATCCAGAGTAGCTCTTGCCTCATCCCCGAAGAGGACATCTTGAAAATTGATCTTCATGTAATATCGTGCCCATTCAATATGCTTCTCTTTGTGATTCTTGCTCGGGATGGATCTAGCGATGCACTTAACACTCTTTAAGGATCCTACACCGGGTGCTTCTGGACAAAGGAGCAACTCCAACACTTTCAAATATGGCAGCACTTGTGCTACCGAGGTCTTTTCTTACTTGCCTACCGATTTCTCCGATGTCACGCTGGTATGCACTTCTTCTCATACCTTTATCTTGCCTTGGTTTGGTGATGGGGTTTTCCACATACGCCTTCAATGTTCTTGTATCCCGACCAAGCTCTTGGGCTAATTCTCCAACATATAAGCCTTCTGCGAGACCTGCAACAATCCGCGTGCTCTATGTAGCTGTCAGACGTCGTTTCAGGGGTATTTTCGTACACTTGTAATAAAGTGTGACGGTTGAAAGCACATCAAAATACATAACACAACATAAATTTGTATGTATATTATCAATACGATTGAAATGTTAACTGCGCACCTACCTACCTAGGATATTTCATTTATCCAAGTTTCACGTGTGTACAATGTTTAATATTCAAAATATCCGCCAAAAATTTGACGTGCAATAAAGCGTGATACACAGTTTATGTATATTAGCGAGGACATTTGTTACAATTCTTCCTATTCCTGCGAGGCACTTTTCTGGTGCAATTTTAGTGCCAGGTCCATGCTCTCCACATAACTTCCCCGCCGGTAACAGAGTTACAAAGAGAATTGCACATCCTAACTAGAGATGAAGGAACATTTTTAATATACGCACAGGGCAATGAAATTTATATCACTTATACATGGATACAGCTGTGCTCAGAGAGGGCCTGTACAAAATCCCCCACCTCCCAGGGAAATACATGAAATATCGCTAAGTTGTGGCTATAATTATTACATTGCTCAAAGTTAAAAGGCAAAAATGGTTCAGCGAGGCATGTATGTATGTATATTTATGCTTCTTTTAACATACAAATTCTAAGGTACATAAAACAAATAACATGGATCAGTGAGGCTTATATATGTATTTATGTCTCATGAAATACAAGAGTGGCGATTTATTTATGATTACGCAATGTTCAATAATAATAATACAAATTGTCCCTTGCAAACGAGATCCTTCTCCCGGAGCGCGTGACAATTCAGGGCAAGAGGCCGCACCTTCTCCTGATGCAGGTTCTCCACGCGGGAAACTGCGGCTGGTCCTCATGTGCCTTTCCTGTGCTGATTACCTGGCACGTCATCATCGCGTAAGGTGGTCAATTTCGTCGGTTTTAATCACTATTGAGACAGTGTCCCTTCTTCCATCAGGGTATTCTAGCTTGAATACCTTGCTGCCACGCTCGATCACCAGAAAAAGGGCCAGCATATGGCACTTCGAGTGGTTTGAAAACGCGGTCTATCCGGACTCAAACATGCGTTGCATTCTGAAGGTCTCGGTACAATGAAAGGCTTAGGCACCGAGTGCAGGTGTCCTAAAGATACTCTTGCAAAGTCGATCTGTGCCATTGTCGATGCCAGCTCTTTAATAAACTTACCATCCGATTTCGGTGAGGTCAACGAGACTAAAGGGTTTGGGGCACAATAGTGTGGTGCCCGTTACTGCCGTAAAAGGGGAGAATCCCGACTCGGTGGGCAAGGCACGAATGCCCAGGGGGATATTGGCATTGCCAACAGCCAGCCTTGACGACGGGCCATTATAGAGCCTTTCAGGGTCCTGTTGCTCCTTTCCATCATCTCGTTCGTGGATGGTCTGTATGATGTCGTGCGGAGCTGATGAAAACCAACCAACGAGCTGACAACTCTTTGAATAGCTCGGATTCGAACTGGACGCCTCTCTCGGTTACAACGTAGAGTGGGACACCAAATCTGGACATCTACCCGTCTAGGAAGGCCAAAACAACCGTTGTAGTACTTATATCCGTGATCAGTATTGCTTCTATTTTTATCTTGAGGCTCGGTCAATACACGAAAGTAAATATTGATGTTGCGAAGGGAAGGATTGACCCGGAAGTGTGCATGGTAGGATCGGTCCGACTATATCAATATGCACAGTTTCGAACCTTGAAGATAGGATGTCAATGGGCAGCATCGGGGATATCGTGTGACGGCTAATCTTCAAGGATTGACATGCGAGGAACTCCTTTCTACAGGAGCGAATATCCCTGTCCATATTGGACCAAAAGTATCGTGCTTTGATCAGACGAAGCGAAGTTTTGTTTCCCGGGTGTGAAAAACTGTGTAGGGATTGTAAATCGTCCTCCTACACGACATAGGCACGAATGGTTGTCGTTATCTTGACGTAACTTGTCACTATAGCTAAGCTTCCCCGGAAAAAGGGAAAGATTTTAACTGGGAACACAGTTCCTTGGTTTCTTCGTCATTTCTCTGCCCTGCTGCAAAGGCTTGGAGGTCAAAAAAGTCAATTTGGACTGAGTTGACGTCTCTTGAATGGCAATCAGCGACTACATTGTCCTGACCCCGCACGTGGGCGATATCGCTGTTATACTCCAATATGGCTCTCCAATGACGTTACTGCCTATCAGTTTTGGCGCTTAATGGCGACGAAAATGCAGACACTAATAGCTTGTGATCCGTGCACAATGTTACGTGGCGCCCTTTAATCACGTGCTTGAAGTGGACGATAGCAAGATACGCCGCTAGGAGCTCTCTATCGTAGGTGGAGTATGCTTGCTACCTCCGGCTTAACTTGCTCGAGAAGAAAACAGCTGATCGTGGCGATCCTTAATCATTTGGTGCAAGGCAGCACCTGCCGCGAACTGGGGGCAATCTGTCACCAGCTGGCAATAGGAATCGTTGGGTAGCGGGTGGTGAAGTTTAACGTATCCAATTAAAGCTGACTTGGTCTCCTCAAATGTTCTCTGTGCTTCTTCACTTCAATCGAGCTCACGAGCCTTGGGTTGCAGGTGAATAAGCTCGGTCAACTGTGCTGCAATTACTGCAAAATTATGGATCATTCTGCGGCATTATCCCAACAAGCCCAAATAACGGCGCAATTCCTTTGAGTCCTGGTGGACAGATTCCTTCCACCGAAATGAAATGCCCGAGGAAATCAATTTCTTTCTTCGCTAATTCGCATTTCTCCAATGAAATCCTTAGCCCATTTTCTACTAAAATTTTCAATATTTCCTCCAAATGCTTCAAGTGGTCTTCCATGTTATCTGTGAATATCAGAATGTCGTCTATATATATACAAAAACGAACCCTAATCCTCGAAACAGGTTGTACATGTGCCGTTGAAATTTGCTACTTGCATTCCGTAGGCCGAAAGGAAGCTTAGCGAATTCCCACAGACCCAGAGGAATTGTGATCGCGATCTTCGCTATATCCGCCGGATTCCTGGGGATCTGATGGTAGGCACGGACTAGGTCCTGCCTTGAAAATCTCTCTTTTTCCATGGAGGTGGCCCGTCAAACTTTGAATCCGCGGCAAAGGATATCTATTGGGTTTCGTAATTGCGTTGATCGCCCGGAAATCTCCAACCATCCTGTACTCTCCGGGCGCCTTCTTCGGCATTAATTGGAATGGTGAGGCCCATGGTGAGTTCGACGGACGCACGACCCCCTCCTTCAATAGCTCTTCGAGAGTTGCTTTGGCAACCTGTAATCTCTCCATCGAAAGAGGCCTAGGTCGTGCAAAGGACGGTGGGGCACTGCCAGTATCGATATTGTGAGAAACTAAGTGTGGTGATGGCTGAGCGGAAACTGGTCCGTAGAGAGCCCCATATTCTTTCAGGATGGCCCTGCACGTGGGAGGGGGATGCTGAAGGTCATTTATCATCAGGGCTACCGCAGGTTCCTCAGATGATTTAACATTTGATGCAAGCTTGGTCTGTTCGTCCACCAATACGCCGCGTGTGCAATCCACAAGCAGCTTGAAATTCCTTAGAAATCAATCCCTAAGAGCGGATAAGTGGTATCCGTGACGATAAACGACCACCTAAAGGACCGACGAAGATAGGGAACGCTATGACTGTGTGAACCTCGCCCTACACCTTGATTTTTCCTCCATTTGCTGTTGATATGTTCACGTTTGATTCGCGCAATTCACTCGACCTTACTAATTCCGCCGGGATTATTGAGACACTTGCCCCGGGGTCAATTAAAAATTTGCACTTTTTATCATATATTCTTTTGCGGTACGGTGAAAATTAATGGCATACCAGCGGCCGCGCCTGCTAAGGAATGCCTGACTAGTTTTCCTGTTGGACTGGCGAAGATGGCCTGGAGGAAGGTTGCATTTGCAAGCGTTCTCCTCTTTTTTGTCACCTGCACCAGGGCTTACAAAGCGTGGCCTCCTCCCCAAAGTAGAGGTGCGAGCAGAAAACCACAGGTTTCTGGTTTCTCCGGAATGGTCGCAATCCCTCCCGTATATTACGCGCAATGTAATTATCATTAGGCACCGATCGTGCAAAACCCGTCGAATTATTTACGCATTTATCACTCGCTTCGTTAGAAAACGCACTGAACGCGGATACGGCACTGCATCTTTCGGAATTCACACCGCTCTTTATCGAACGCAGTAAGTTCATCCGCCAGTTTTCCCAATTGGGCCAGGGTTAGTTCTTTTTGTGCAGGAATTATAGGCAGTTCTTCTAGATTGACTGAGAGCCGGCCTGTGAGTGCAGAGGATTCTATTAGCTTTTCGAATAGCCAGTCTTGGTCTTCTCGAAAGGCCGATTACTTCCGTTTTTAAACTCTGGTAATTTTGAACGGTCAAAATGGGTGCCTGGAGACGGTGAACAGTCTCAGGCGGAAGTGATGATATAAGTGAAAGAACTTGGTCTCCTCTTTTTTTAGCCCAGAAATGTGAAACTGCGCCTACACAGTGCGAAACCAACCTGAAGATGGGCGGCTTGATGTTAATGGCGTTCACGAATTCCTGTTCGCCTTGTCCTGTCTGATGTTTGCTTACAGAGTCCATATCCCCGATGCCTTCACCATTCACGACGTAGGTGTCACCACTTTATGGGGGAAGGGGGGGGATTCAAGTCACCACTTTATGGCAAGGAGGTAAAGTTAACCGTCACCAGGTTAAAGGTCAAAATGACGTAGATATTTTGGAGAGGACCCTCGACTCTCACGAGTGAGGTGATAGGTGGCGTTAATCTCGTATCTGACTCTAAAGATACTCAAATAATATTACGGCTTGGATGGGCTTACCGAAGGCTTGTGATCGAGAAAGGACGGAGAGGAATCACGTAAAAGATAAATGTTTAATTCCAGCAAACAAAACAAGCAAAGCAAAAGGGAGGCTCGCGTTTACATGATTACAGCCAGGGAATATTTCACTACCGGTCAGGAAAGTGAGCGTTACGAGAACAAGACTTAGGCGGGTACAACGGGGGCTTCGCTACGCTAAACGAACCGTAATTAGTTCTTTACGATCGATCGTCTATCTGATTAAGCGGTCTACCCAAGTGTGAATGAATATATCTTCTCTCGAATTCTCCATTTTTCTTCTATAAATAATATAGGAGGCGTGGCCTTTGGGACCACAATGTTTTTTACTTCCTCCCACTGGGTGGGATATGCTTTATCCCATGGTCTCCGAAGGTCATCGATTAATGTCGCCTACAAATTTACACTTTCCCGATATAATTTTATCATTCCTCATACGCAGACAGCTGTATCTGCTTAATTCCATTTCCAGACGAGAAATGTTCGTTTTTATTACACTGGCGCCAAATTTTGGTGATATCTGAATTCTTGGCTTCCCGCTTACTTCCTTGACCGGTTTACAAATAAATATATATGTATATCCGCGAGGACATTTGTTATATTTCTTGCTATTCTTGCAAGACACTTTGCTGGTGAATTTTAGTGCCAGGGCCATGTCTCCACAACCCTTTCGTTTCGGCCGGAGAGTGAAGGTGGCGAAGAAATGGACTCATCAAGCCATCGTCAGGCAGGACAAGTTGAGATGGAGTTGGTAAACGCTATCACCATCAAGCCACCCATCTTTAATCAAACGGCATTCGTGGGTTGGTACCAAATTCTGGATGCCCAATTTCACATCTCTGGAATAAAGAAGGAGACTAAATTTTTCCATGTATTGGCCTCACTTCCTCCGGAGAGCGTCGATCGTCTTCTGGCGGCCTTTATATCGGACCAGAATTATCAACTTTTAAGGGCGAAAGTGATTGGGCTGTTCGAGAAGACTAAACCCCAGCTTTTCGAGAAGCTCATTGCACCACCCTCTCTCACAAGCCAACCTACCAATTTAGAGGAAATACCGAGAACTGCCCTTCAGCTCAGAGTTGGTGAAGAGCTTATGAGGCACGAGTTCATCCAATCCCTGTCGGCCAACATCGCGCTTATAATTGACACACAGAAAGAACTAACCCTGGCAAAATTGGGAAAACTGGAGGATGAACTGATAACATTCGATAGAGCGCAGTGCCTAATGTAAATACTTGGAGTGGGTGGGTCGATAGGATGTAGTGCCGTTTCCATATTCAACGCATTTATGCCTCATATTAATAACGATGCGGGTGATAAATATATGAATAATTCGGTGGGAAATGCGCGTTCAATGCCCAAAGGTGCGTATCCTAATGGAAATCGTCCTATTTGTATTCAGAAAAATATCACAGTGCGGATAATATACTAGGGGGGTTGCGACCCTTCTGAAAGAACCAAAGACATGTAGTCTGCCGCTAACGTGTGTAGTTTGGTGAAAATGCTAAATTCTGCAAACCCTGGTAAAGGTGGCCAAAGAGAGGAGAACCATAGGTGGGCGCGATAACGAAAAAAATGTATCACGATAAGCGATAAATCGATAAAGATAACATTATCGGCGATAACCGATAATCTATAACGCGATAAATTTATTCCCCGATAAGGTGATAACCGATAAATCCAAAATTAGAATACAATATTGATTATTGACTATATATAGCGTTATTTTATAATACAATAGTAAGAATATTTGAATACTGTTTCTTAGTTTCTTACCTGGTGATGCTCTCCTTCATCTCCTCATAGGTTTTGAGGATCCTCCTCCCCAGCTCAGACCTATCTATTTCTGCCCCCAAGGCACACGCGGCTCGCCCCTGTGCTAAACTGGAACCGAAAACTAAAATTATCGATTATTGCTAGTTTGAAACCAAAAGTATCGGCGATACCGATGAATTGATAACGCGGGAAAAAAATATCGGATAACCGATATCGTTATCGCGATAATTTATCGTGATAACGTCCACCTATAAGAAAAACAAATGCAGATGCAACCTTCATCCAGGCTATCTTCGCCAGCCCCGGCGGAAAACTAGCTGGTCATGCCTTTTATTTCCGCAGGCGTGGGTATGCCATCTGTTTTCTCTGTCGCGCTAAAATGTCTAATAATAAATGTGAGTTTTTAATTGACACTAGGTTGAGTGCATCTATAATTCCGGCTAAATTGGTGGATTCGGATGAATTGCGCGAGTCCAGTATAAATATCACGACGGTTTGTGGTAATAAGATTATGTAATAGGTATGCTACTGGCACCAAATTGCAGGATTCAATAGGCCCAGTGAAAACCTTCACAAAATGGATGCGCATATACAAAAAAATATGTCTAAAATTGGAATAGATTAATTTGCATCCATGAATTTTTATACAAAAAAATAAGGAATATAAGTATATTTGTTAATGTGTCTATATATATATATATATAGAAGGCAAGCGACCGTTGAAAATGCTGGCGGGATACACAAATGTACGAAGGCGCGAGAAGTCAGAGACACCTGTGTAAATACACTCATTAACCAAAAGGAATTGTATCACAAAGCTGCGACAAGTTTATCCTGTTATATAGATAAAACTTGGGATATGTAAGTAATTTGTTATACACAGCTTTCGGTAGCTCCGCCTTATGGTTGCAGAACAATCAACTCGACAACTGAATCTCATCCCACGGACGATTCTAGGCCACTCCCTCTAGAAAATAAGCATATATATATATATATATATATATATATATATATATATATATATATATATATATATATATATATATAGTTGGAGCACCTCAATTAGAATAACCATTGTATTATCAAGATCATTAGATTACTGTCGTTATATAAATATAAAGACTTCTAGTCACCCGCAAGGTAACTTCGTGATGTGCTGCTTGCACCGTTAATATGACAATATTAGAATAAATTATATTTTTGTAACGTCCTTCTCGATTTACCCTGAAACCTTCGGTAAGCCTAACCAAAATAAGAACACAGTAAGGAAATCATTTTTGGATTTAGATACTTAATTCACATTCATATAGGTTAGGTACCCCCATAAATTGGTAACTAACAACAACACACCAACCCCCAATAGGCTAATGGCCGTAAAATAAAGGTGCACGGCGAGGTTCACACGGATATAGTTATCTCTAGTCTTGTCCAATCATCCAGGTGGTCATTTGTGGTCGCGGATATCACCACCGTTATTTGGATTTGAATTTCTAAGTCACTTTAATCTCTTATTGGATTGTCCGCGCGGCATACTTATCAACGAACAAACCAAACTCGTATCCGAAGTGAAATTATCAGAGCAGTGTGTGGTAGCTTTATCATTAATGACCTACAGCACTTACCGCACGATTGCCGAGCCATATTAGAGAAATATAAAGCTCTGTACAGTCCCGCGCCCGCTAATCCCTCCTCATCATCGCCGAACTCAGTGATGCATACAATTGAAACAGATAGTGCTCCATCGACCGACATTCGCACGGCTAAGGCATCTTTCGAAAGTTGCCAAAGCAACTTTCGAAACACTATTGAAGGGTGGAGTCGTGCGCCCGTCATAATCACAATGGACTTCGTCAATTCAATGTTGCCGAAGAAGTCGCCCGGTGAGTACAGGGTAGTCGGCAATTTTCGAGCGTTCAATGCGATCACAAAGCCCGATAAGTATCCGTTGCCGCGGATTCAAAGTGTTTCGAACCACCTCCATGGCAAAAGGACCTTTTTCAAGGTAGGATCTAGTTTGTGCTCACCATCAAATCCCTATGAACCAGGCAGACATAGTGAAGAATGCGGTAACAACGCGGTTTGGTTTGTGGGAGTACGTGAAGCTCCAATTCGGCCTCCAGAATTCAAGTTGCACATTCCAACGGCACATGGATAAACTGTTTCGAGGAGTAGGGTTCGTTTATGTATATATAGAAGATATCCTGATATTTTCAGACAATATGGACAACCACCTGAAACATTTGGATCGTCTTTAAATTCCTGATCAAAACGGTCTGAAGATATCCCAGGAAAAATGCGAGCTGGCAAAGGAGGAAATAGATCTTTTAGGGCATCACATTACGGTGGAAGTAATTTGTCCACCGGCCAAGAAAATGAACTTAATTGGAGACATACCATTACCAAAGGACTACAAGGTACTTCGACGATATTTGGGCATGTTGGGATACTACCGAAGAATGATTCCTAATTTTGCCACGATTGCAGCCCCGTTAACCTAACTTCTACGTCTGCAACCTAAGGATCGTGAGCTCGAGTGGAATGATAAGGCACGAGGAGCATTTAAGAATACCAAATCGGCTCCGTTAAACTCTGACACCTGCTGCCCAATGACTCACCATACCAGAAGGTGACAAATTACTCCCAATACGCGGCAAGTGCTGCCCTGCACCAGTGGCATTCTTTTCGAGCAAGCTAAGCCGGACGCACAAGTATACTCCACCTAGGACAGAGAGCTCCTAGCGGCGTATCTTGCTGTTATCCACTTCAGGCACTTGATTCAATGTCGCCATGTTACCTTGTGAACGGATTACGAGCCATTAGTATCCGCTTTTTCGTCACCATTAGGTGTAAAAACAGACAAACATCAACGCCATTGGACAGCCATTTTGGAATGCATAGGCGATATCGCCTACGTGCGTCGTCAGGACAACGTAGTCGCGGACTGCCTTTTAAGGAACGTCAATTCGGTCCAAATTGACTTTTTTGACCTCCGAGCTTTGGAGGCAGCGCAGGGTGATGACGAAGAAACGAAGTAATTTGGCTCGCGATTAAAATCTTTGCCTTTTCCGAGCAAGCTAAATTATGTTGTGAAGTAAAATCAAGATACCAACGACCATTTGTCCCTATGGCGTGCAGAAGGACTATATTCAATCAATTATATAATCTGTCACACTCTGGAGTCAAAGTTTCACTTGGTCTTATCAAATGTCGATATTTCCGGCCCAATATGGACAGGGTATTCGCTCTTGGACAAGGAAGTGCCTCCTATTTCATTCTGCAAAGATTAGTCGCCATACGAAATCCCAGAACCTTCCCATTGATATTCCATCTTCAAGGTTTGGAACAGTGCATATCGATTAAGTTGGGCCACTCCCACTATGTGCATTGCCTGGACAATCCTACCCCTCATACAATCAGTATTTACTCTCGTGCATCAACCGAACGACGAGATATCGAAGCGCTACTGATCCCGGAGATAAGTGCTGCAACGGTTGCGTTATCTTTCCTAGACGGGTGAATTTCCAGATTCAGAGTCCCGCTTTACGTAGTGACCGACAGAGGCGCCTAATTCAATCCGAGCTATTCAAGGAACTCTCTGCCTTCGTTGGTTTTCATCGTCTCTGCACAATGGCGTACTGCCCGTCCACGAACGGGATGGTGGAAAGGACACACAGGAATTTTAAGTGCTCCATAATGGACCATCGACAAGGCTGACTGGTGCCACTTCCAACTATTCTTTTGGGCATTCGCTCTTTGCCCAATGACTCGGGATCTTCATCTTTCACGGCAGTCACGGGAACCACACTATCCCAGATTTGGGATGAGGGGGAGGGGACAAAGTTTTCTCACTCCTTAGCTCCAGTCTGCGGTGGTGGGTTTTTAACAACCTGCTCCATTCCAACCCACACCTTCCTCACACCCCCTTTCTTTCTCATTTCAATGTCTATCGATTGTACGCCGACCCTAAGGTGGAGCCGCCATGCCGATGGGCTGGTAGTCTACTATGATGGAGGAGTGGACTCAAGTGGAGCACGCTTTTTCGGCCGGTCCCGTATTCACCCCTCCCAGAGGGGGCTGGTGCATGGGGTGATTAGCGTTTGCCTCCCGTATCACTAATAGAGTAGTGTGTTACCATGCCGGATGATGAGAATAAAAAATCTCTCCATTTTCCTTCGTCAGTGACGGAGCCGCCTTCGGGCAGCTCCACGGAAAAAAATGAAGGCCCCTTTCCCTTGTGCTTTCGCAGGGGAGCATTCAAACTACTACTAGAGAGGAGGCTTACAACTCTTCCAGGCCAACGGGTCCATGTGACTCCCTCTCGTCCCCTTCTCTGGGGTTGCCTTTGGGTGACACTTATTTACAGTGTAGGCTCCCCCCTTTGCTTTCCAAGGGGACTGCCAAGAAGGAAGACAGTAGGCCTATAATTGACTGCTCTGACTGGGAGCGGCTCGATAGAGCCAACCCCTTTAAGGGGGCGAGGGAAGACAGGGCCAGTCTTCCTGTGCCATCCAAAGTACTGCTGGCGCGCATATACAGCTTACAGGGGGTCACCGCACGTGCTCCATTCTCTTCTGGTTCACTGGCCAAAGACGAGATGACTAGAGGGACTTTGAATGGGATATGTGATGTCTTGGGGGAAGGGCAACATGGAAGCCCCCTGGGGTCATACATGGGGTCGAACACGGGCTCGGTGTCAAGCTTCTCCTCAGACGGCGCGGGCGCCTGAGGGATATTCTTCCTCGGCGTGCACCCATGTGACAGCCAAAACCTTGTCATTTCAGAGAAAGATCTTGCTGAGGCCAGCCCATCTGGACTTGGAGCTCGGGTCGGCAGAGGGGACCCGCCCTCCTCTCCTAAAAAGAATAGAAACCTTGAGAATACCAAAAAAACTCGGGGGCTCCTCTCCTTCCGCGAGAGCCATGGGGACGGACGGATCTGCTGCCGTTTTGGTAAGCGACTAAGCCAAGATCGGTCCGTCTAGTCCCGTTTCCACCCCGGGTGGGGAGTCCCATACTAAGACCAAAAATGCGCACATTGGAGCTTCGATTACATCAGGGCTCCTATTTCAGAGGTTACCTGGCGTTTTTAACCCGGTGGTTTCAAATTCTTCCTGGTTATTCGCTCCACTGATGGCAGCATGTTGACTAAGGGAAACATGAGCGATCATAGGAGGCTTTAGCTAGTGTGATTGGTAGAGAACTGAAGGTGACCCGTTTCTCGGACGGTAGCTGTCTGGCGAATAAGTCGAATCTCTCCGAGGCGGCCATGATTAGTACCCTTCGCACTCTTGAGGGGACACTAGTGAGTGTGAGGCTGCACTCTACCGTGGAAGGGGTAGTTTATGCGAGTAAACTTGTAGTCTACTTCATAACTGACATCACCTTAGAGCTGGCCGAGCATATAGCGGTCAAGGTCGAACGTGTGATGAGAAAACAGGGAGGGGCCTTGAGACCAACCCCTACACTCTTCGTCACGTACGACTGTGACAAGCTCCCTGAGTCGGTGCGTGCTGGTTGGTATCGCTACCGTGTGAAGGAATTCGTGTCATTTCCATGGAAGTGCTACTACTGTCCACTTCGGCCATACTAATCGCTCCTGTAGACGCGCAAAGTCGGGGTTACCCGAAGTCTCTGTGTAAGTTGGTGCAAGCCCGCACACGATAAGTCCAAATCGTGTGAGGTCAAGTGTATTAATTGCGGAGAGCAGCACCTTGCTTCTTCGGAGCATTGTGGTACGCATCTCCTTGAGAAGGAAATCATGGCCGTTGAGTCCCAAGATCTTCTCTCATTTCATGAGGCTAAGGACTTGGTCCTCATTTCCGCTCCCATTCGGAACCCTTCTGTGTGTTCTACTCACCCAGAGTACTCCACTGGTAGAGCTGGTGACATAAAGGGTTCACACCCAGCTCCGGTGAAAACCAGGGTTCCCCTCCTTCCTCTAGCGTGACCGTTTCCCATAGGACGAAACGGCCGCGCGCCTCCACCGAGACGTTAGACTTACAGGAGTCAACATCACTGGAGGTGGTCGTGAGGCCATCTTCTGGGGTTCTTAAAGCTGCACCCCCCCAAAAGGAGGACAGCACTAAACGATCTTCGGCTACTTCACCCAGTGGTAGGCTTGATGGTTCGGAGATGGTGGCTCCTCAAAAAAGGGATCCCCGTCTCCACAGCCACCCCACCTGGGTAAGGTTTCGAGGCGGAGAGAGGTAAAGACTAGCAAGGCGAGCCCAAATTCCTGCGATAAGTCTTCGAAGGCACCAGCGCCTTCAGCACATTGTCCGACCAAGAGTGCCCGGAGTTCTGCCTCTGGGAAGTGTACTGCTTTTCCAGTTAGGGCCTGATGTCATATTCCTTCAATGGAATTGCCACAGACTCTGCGCTAACTGGGATGAGCTGCAGGGCTCGTCTCCTCCTGTTCCCCGTTAACAATCTTTTTGCAGGAGACCATGCTTTAAGCGTGTCCCCGGCCCACATTTTCGCGGTATAAGGGTTTGTGACCCCTCCACCACGGAATGGCGGCCATGCAGGAGGATTAGCGAGTTACAACTGCCATGATATCTCCGTTCTTCTCTTTGCTTTAGATACCTCCTTATAGGCACTCGGTGTGCAGCTGCACCTGGAGTGGAGGTATACCGTTATTCTCACGTACACTCCACCGTCAGTCGACTTCGACGCGGGGGTCTTCCGCCAGGTCGTGGCACGGTTGCCGAGGCTCTCTATTGCTCGGGGATTTGAACGGGAGACACCCCTCTGGGAAGACTACTCGGTTAATTCTAGGGGTCAGGTCCTTGCCGACCTGGTCTACGAGCTGGAGATAGGTGCCTTAAATGTTGATGAGTTTAGCCATCACTGCCCGAGAACCACTTAATTTTCCTGTCTCAATATATTTTTGTGCTCTCCGGATGCACAGCCTGATTTCGGTTGAAAGTGGTCGATTACCTCTATGGTAGTGATCACTTTCCCATTCAAATAGCATTTTCTGGGCCATTGCCGCCCGAGAGCCCGCCTCGTTGGTCCTTCGCATGGGCGCGATAGTCTACATTTCAGGAAATGACTGATTTCTCAGTCTCAGTAGAGGAGTTTAAGTCGGTAGATGAGGCCGTTGAGTTCTTTCCCAGCAAACACATCACCGTTGGCCTAACTACTATTCCTAGAACGCCTGTCCGTTTTGCACGGCGACCAATCCCGTAACGGTCAGCCGAGTGTGAGGCGGCCCTCAAACAGAAGAGTTATGCCTACATGCTCTATAAGCGGATCCCGAACGACTTCACTGTAGGTGAATTTCATCGAGATAGGGCTAGGTTTCAAGTAAGCCCGATATTCTTCTTGACGAGCATGCGTGCTCCACTTTACACGAAAACCCCTCTAGCAGAGGTGTGGAGGCGGTTCAAAAGGATTCGGGGAAAGTTCTCGCAGGGCCCCCCTTCCGTTCTCCAGGAGAATACCGCAATCTCGGGCCCCGCGTCCGTGGCGGAATCCTTCGCGACCGTTTTCTCCGCATTATCTAGGGGAGGTACTATTCCGCCAGCATTCAATGCGCTTCGTGATTTCGCGAAAGGCCGCCGCCTGGACTTTACCTCTAGAGGCGGCGAACCCTTCAACGAAAGGTTTACTTTGAGTGAGTTGCTATCCACTCTCGCCTAGTGCGCAGACACCACCCCTAATCCGCACGATGTCCCGTACGCCATGCTTCTACACCTTGTTGAGCGAGGTATGGCTTTTCTATTAGATTTGTTCAACAGGATCTGGGTAGAGGGCATCCTCCCAGATTCCTGTCGAATCGCTACTGTGCTCGCTTTTCGCAAACTGGGGAGAGATCACTCTTTCCCGGCTAGTTTCCTCCCAATCTCTCTAACCACCCGCGTGTGCAAGTTGATGGAGAAATTGCTATATGATAGATTATCCTTTTTTGACATTGGAGGCTATCTGTCTTCTGCACAGTGCGGCTTCCAAAAGTTCTACTCCACGTCGGATGCTCTGCTCCGACTAGAAAATGCCGTCTACGAGGCCTCACTTCGTAGACAGCACTACGCCACGGTGTTTTTCAATCTGAAGAATGCCTATGATACCGCATGGCGATACGGCATAATGGAGACTCTCTACATGATGGTGGCGAGCGAACACCTCCCAATCTATATATCTGAATTTTTGCGAGATCGTCGATTCTGCGTGTACGGGAGGGTGAGTGCTGTCCAGCCCAACGGAGCGGGAAGAGGGTGTCTCCCAGGGAAGTGTCCTCTGTATCACACATTTTGCCCTGAGCATCACCTCGGTGCTGCCGGAAGATGTTCTCATTACGCTCTACATAGACGACCTTTCGATCTCTCCTTGCGTGGCCCAGATGGCAACTCGGGAGCGTTGACTCCAACAGGCATTGAACTACGTCTCTCGCTATGTCGAAATGCACAAGCTTCGGTTTTCCTTGGCCGAGACTAATGTGGTGCATTTCTCCCGCCATCCACGGCTCCACCCTTACCCAGACTTGTTTCTAAATGGGTTTTGCCTGGAAGTGGTGGACTCATAACCTTTCCTTAGTCTTGTATTCGGCCATCGCCTAACCTAGGATTCTCATATTCACAACTTTCGGGTCTATTCTACCCGCGCCATGGATATTCTTCGTTCCGTGACGTTTAACGCCTGGGGCGCTGATAGGGCTACTGCCTTACTTTTTTTTCGATCCTTTGTTCGTTCGAAGCTCGACTACAGATGCGTGTTTTATACCTCCGCACCCTAATTGTATTGCAAAAGTTGGAGTCGATCCACCACACCGCCTTTCGCCTAGCGACCGGTGCTGTTCGTCCTTTCCCATTGAGAGCCTACCTGTCAATGCTGGGGAGATGCCACTCGCTCTCCGCCGAGTGTTGTGCATTATTCGTCTGTATGCTTAAGCCCAGCGCCTCCCTCAGTCGCCAACAGCTCTCACAGCATCCGAAGCTGGTCTCGACGGTGCCTATGTCACCGAGAGGCGTGAATCATACTCTAAGCCCTTTGGGTTTAGGGCTAGGAAACTCCGTCGAGAGCAAGGTATGGCTCTTGCGCCCCTTGCGGGTACCACTTTTGGCTATTTGTCGCCACGACTCTGCTCCCAAAGCTTCTACAGCGCCGGGATTATTGTGTTCGACCTTTTAGGAGCACACCTCGTGTCACGCTGGACCCGTGCCAGTGTATACGGATGGCTCCAAGTCATACCGTATCCCCTCTGTTTGAAGTCAGCGGGGCCCTGTCAGCGCTGCGTCTGTCTTCACGGCCGAGATGGGTGCAATACACTGCTCGTTGCGGGAGATAACGCGACATACCCGGTTCGGAGACCGGATCTTAATTCACATATAGCAAATCACAAAGTGCCCTGATGGCTCTCGCGGCATTGGAATCTCTGTATCCCTTGATTCGCGATATCAGTGCCGCCACGGTTTTGGTTACCCGGGCGGATGTCGAGATTATATTCTGCTGTTTCTTTTGACACGTAGGAATTGCGTGGAATGAGCGCCCCGCTAGGGGCCCTAATGAGTCCGCGAGGACTCTGCGACCGGACCAGCGTTTCGCTCTTCCTCCCACCAATTACATGGCAGGAATACGGGCAGCTCTCCAGGCTGCTTGGCCAAGATGGGAGACGGTCGAAGGGAACTTAACGTTGCGCCGCGACTGCTTCAGGTTGCTCTCTGTTGTCTCCGAATTAGACACACTCGCGGGATGCACCGCCATTTGATGGAGCGCTCGACTACGCTATAGTGTGATGACTGCGTTGTCCCCCATACTGTTCGGCACTTTTTTTTTAATGTCCAATTCTGGGTGATCTTCGCCCACTTGTTACCTGTTCTGGTACCGGGACAAGCAGGGTCGCTACCGCTTGTCCTTTATACTCGGGACGAGTTCGTACACACTGACTTGTGGACTATACGACTTTTTGGAGGAGGCTGGCCTCCTCCACTTCATTTGACTTTTGTTGTGGGCTGCATGGAGGATTGCGCTTCTCCCCCCCTCCTTTTACTTTGTTTTTTATTTGTTTTTTTTTAGCCTTTGTCATTTTCATTGTTGTCATTTGTTATTTACTTATTGTTATTGTTTTTAATATAGCTTAGTAATACGCTGGATCAAGTAAGGCGACTTTTGCCCCGGTAGGCAGTCGCCAGATGGGCTCATTAAAAAAAAGAAGAAAACCATTCACTTGCATGTTTGTCACACTTTGTGCAATCATACGTGACTGCCGTATTTTAAACACATTTGCTCTCTTTCCTTCTTTTTTTCTCATTCACATCATAATCCTGAGACCAGTCGTTGCCCCCCGGGGCCTTCTCTTCCCTTGGTTTCCCGGTTGTGATTTCTCTAATTCCATTTATCGTATTTCTCCTTTCACCGAGTTTTGCCTTAGTTAATATTTAATATTTTTCCCTACGAAGTTTCATAAAGCAAATCACAACGACAATCTAGACTTGCCTAATTCTTGCCTAACCCAATCTCTACCTAACCCATCCCAAACCTTTAAAAAAAACAAAATGCAAAGCCTACTCTGTGAATTTGGATTGCTTTAATATTCCTACAATTAGTATGTATTACATTTATTTGCGGAGGGAGGTTGTGATAGCAATGTGTAGTTGTTGGTTGTCTAATGTTGGCCCGATTACAGTAACTCATTTTTACTTAACTATTTTTCAAGACCCCAACATAATGAGGAAATGAAAAAAACAATAACAACAACAACTACAACCTAAACACTTGTGACTTCTTTTACTAGGCCTAGATTGAATTGGCTCCCAGATTTAGGCACTCTATTCTATTTCGCTTTTTTTTTTTACTTTGTACCTATTTCCTACGTTGTTTTTCCAGATTATGGTAATAATTCAAGCCAAGGGCAGTTATTGAGCAATGATGGTAAACAGAGGGAGATTAATAGATTGACGGAATTAAATGAATTTGTTGTTTACCACCGAGACGTGAAAGCACATCTCACCTCATCGCTACGAAGAACCAATGACGCGGGAAAAAAAATGACGATTGAGAGTTTGTTTAATGGGAAATAGAGGGAGGGCGAAGGGAGGTGGGGACTTAGAGGCCTTAAATCGCCTCGAACTCAACTTGCACGCAATGGTGGTGAAAGAGGTTTATATTACCTTATTCAGATGTGGGTGTAAATATGGAAAGGTGAAAGGTGGGTTGCATTTAGATGTGCCATCCCACAGGAGGGGGTGTGTCAAAGGCTTCAATGCCTGAGGAGTAAGAAAAAGTGTGAGAGGAATCTGGAACCTCCCTCACCCTCCCATAGTTAGTACAGGTAAGGTCAAAGGGTACCATGGGAAATGGCTCACCCTGCTGCCTATCCAAATATTTACTATTACACTTGTTACGTCATTAGACTTGGAATCATACCTCATTTCTTTATTTGCAAGTATTGAATATTCAAACAGAATTTAACTTCTCATTGTCGCCTTGTGTCCATTTATATGCATATTCTTTTTTCAATTCACGCTAGCTTCTAATTTTTCTATGTTGAACTCATTTTAACTTGGAAATTTTCTCCCTGACAAAGACCAAAAGTGGGCAGAGTGGAGCTTCGATTACGTCAGAGAGACTCATTCAGAGGTTGCTGGCATTTTCTAGCCCGCTGGATTCAAACACTGCCTCGTTATTCGCTCCACTGATAGCACCACGTTTACTAAGGGCAACATGATCCATCAGAGGAGAGCTCTAACTAGTGTGATTGGTAAAGAACCAGAGGTGACCAGTTTCTCGGATGGGAGCCTTCTGGCGAATTCGTCGAATCCCTCTGAGGCAGACATGATTAGTGCCCTTCGGACACTTAATGGCGCAACGGTGAGTGTGACGCCGAACTCTACCATGAACTTCGTGAAAGGAGTAGTTTATGCGAGGGAACTCGTGACTACTCCATTGATGACATCACCTTAGAGATGGCTGGCCGGCCATGAAGCGGTCAAGGTCGAATGTGTGATGAGAAAACAGGGAGGGGCATCGAGACCCACCCTTACACTCTTCGTTACGTTCGACTGTGACAAGCTCCCTGAGTCGGTGAGTGCCGGTTGATATCGCTACCACGTGAAGGCATTCATGCCACTGCCGCGGAGGGGCTACTACTGTCACCGCTTCGGCCATACTAATCGCTCCTGTCGACGTGCAATGTCGGTCTTACCTGAAGTCTGTGTAAGTTGCTTCAAGGCCTCACACGATAAGTCCAAATCGTGTGTGACCAAGTGTGTCGATTGCGGAGAGCTGCGCCCCGCTTCTTCGAAGCCATGTGGTACGTATCTCCTTGAGAAGGAAATCCTAGCCGTTCAGGTCCAGGATCGTCTCTCACTTCGCGAGGTTAAGGACTTGGTCCTGCCGCGCCCCACGCTGCCTGGGACATCCTATGCTTCAATTTTAAGAAAGACTCCATCTGCTCCTGGCCCCTCCAGGCCTACGAGCACGGTCGTTTCGGTGCATATTCGGAACCCTTCTGCAGTTTCTACCCATCCCGGGTGCTCCCCTGGTAAAGCTGGCGGCACAAAGGGTTGGCACTCAGCCCCGGTTAAAACTAGGGTTACCCTTCCTTCTCCGCGAAGGTGATCCCGCATCTCCTCCGAGCTAGACCTAGAAAGCATATTCCTTCAATGGAATTGCCGCGGACTCCAGGCCAACTGGGAGGAGCTGCAGATGTTCGTCTCCACCCGTTCCACGTTAGTTATCTTTTGGCAAGAGACCATCCTGGGCGCGTGCCCGCTGCTCACCTTCCCGGGTATAAGGGTTTTGCAACCCCACCACCAGTAGCTATGCAGCTACACCTGGATAGGATGTATACTGTTATTTCCGCGTACATTCCACCGTAAGCTGACTTCGACGCGGGGGACTTCCGTCTAGTCGTTTTACGGTTGCCGAGGCCCTATCTCTTGCTCGGAGATCTGAACGGTAGACACCCCCTCTGGAGAGACTATTCGATTAATCCCAGCGGCCAAGTCCTTGCCTATCTGATCGACGAGCTGGAGATAGGTGTCCTAATTATGGATGATGAGTTTACGCATCACTGCCCGAGAACCGCTTCATTTTACTGCATCGATCTATCTTTGTGCTCTCCGATTCACAGCCTGCTTTCGGGTGGGGGGTGGTCGGTGACATCCATGGTAGTGATCACTTTCCCATTCAAATATCATTTTCTGGGCCGCTGTAGCCAGAATCCGCCCCAGTGTTGCTTGTAAACAAAGAATAACTTAAACCCATTTATTAGTAGTTTGCAATCTAACGAATAAAACCGATAATATTTGTTTTGTTCGATAATTTTTAGACGTTATATTGATAAAAATGACGCCTGATATTCAACGATTTACGTCAATGTTGAAGTTTGGTTTGAGATGAGTTCTAAGGGGATCCAATTCAATTGCAAGGTTGCCTCGTTGATTTTACATACATGCACAGACAGAAGAAGACAGGGGGGGGGGGGTGACACACACGCACCCACAAAAAGATGGGGGAACGCTAACTTTGCGTACATTCATACACAAGAGCGGTGGGGATCGTTGTCTTTACGCGCATGCATACGCAGGAAAGGTGTAAATCATTAACTTTACGCACATACACACACAGAAGAGGTGGATGATGTTGACCTTACACACATACGCGCTTATGGGAGGTGTGGCACGTTGACTTTACACACATACGCACACAGAGGAGGTAGGGAGCGTTGATTTTACGAACATACACAAACACAGTGAAGGTGTGGAGCGTTGACCTTACGCACATACGCCCATTGGGGGGGAGGTGGGGGCGTTGACCTTACGCCCATACACAGAAAAGAGACATGGGGAACGCTGACCCTACGCATATATCTACAGTGATGAGGGGGGAGGGGGCGGCGAACGCAAATTGTAGCAAAAAAGACTCCGTCTTACTGGCTCGCCGAGTGGGTAAGGCGTCGAATTTCTAACGTTAAGGTGTCGGATTCGACGGAATGAAAAACTAATGCGAGGAGGGGGCTAGTAGGGAGCTTGCCGAAAATAGGCGGTGCAGCGAGTTTGACTGGTGCACTCAAGGCCGATTAAATTAATTAGAAGCTAACATGGGTTCAACATAGGTAAATTAAAAGCTAAAATGGATTTAAAATAGAAAAAATAGAAGCTAAGATGGGTTTAAGATAGAAAAATTAGAAGCTAAGATGGGTTCGAGATAGAAAAATTCAGAAGCTAACATGGTTCAACATAGAAAAATTAGAAGCTAACATGGGTTCAACCTAGGTAAATTAGAAGCTAACATGGGTTAAAAATAGGTAAATTAGAAGCTAAGAGGACTTCAATATTGGAAAATTAGAAGCTAAATGGGTTCAAGATAGAAAAACTAGAAGCTAACCTGGCTTCAACATAGAAAAGTTGAAATTTATCATGGGTTTAACATATGTAAATTAGAAGCTAACATGGGTTAAAGATAGCAAAATTAGAAGCTAACATGGGTTCAATATAGGTAAATTAGAAGCTCAATGTTTTCTCCTCACACGTTCGACCTTGACAGGTACATAGTCGGCCAGCTCTAAGGTGATGCCATCTATGAAGAAGTCAACGAATTCCCTTGTGTAAATCACTCCTTTCACGAAGTTCATGGTAGAGTGCGTTGTCACACTCACCGCCGTGCCATTAAGTGTCCGGAGGGCACTAATCATGGCATCGGCGGGATCCGACGCATTCCCAAGAAAGCTCCCGTCCGAGAAACGGGTTACTTTCAGCTCTCTCTTACAATCAAACTAGCTAATTCTCTCATCTGATTGATCATGTTGCCCTTAGCAAACTTGCTGCCCTCTGTGGAGCGAATAACCAGAAATCATTTAAAGCAAGCTGGCTTTAAAACACGATAGTCCTGTGAATGAGGGTCTCCGACGTAATTGAGGCTCCGCTCTGCGCACTTGCAATTTTGTTCTTTATCTGTGCGCCGGGCAGCCAGAACCTCTGTGAATAGAAGGGCGGGGTTGAAAAGGGTAGGCGGGTCCACTAAAGAGTAGTGTGGGTGATCACTTATTATTTTCATACCCCGGCTCTAGGTGATCCTAGGATGGTACGCAGTGCACCAAGGCACCCTGTCCAGCTGAGAACAGTTTCTCCTGGTACAAAGTGTGGGTTGAAAAAGGGTTGAGGTTATATTTTAAATATATACTCCACATTTGCAACTTTAATAATATTTAACGACATAACTTAAACAATTGCAATTATAGCTGAACAAATATATAGCAACAATCCAAGATGGACGGGGTGTAAAAATATTAAAAGCCCTAAACAAAGCTGTATCTAATACTCTGTGGAATACCTTTTGGTGGCATGAAAATACCGTCAGTTTTATAGGAAAGGGGTATTAGGTCTACAGTATCCTCCAAACCTAGAAAACAAAATGCTCAAATCTACATTTTCTTTAAAATCGTCGTTTAATTAACCAGAATTGCACAGAATGTTCTTTTCAATTTTCCTTAGAGAGTATCCAAGTATCATTTCATAGAACAGTGGATAATAAAAGTTATGACGAAAGTAATGTGCATCTGAAGAAAGGAATTATCCCAAACTAGAGAACAATAAGTATATATGCAGACATAACAAAAGAAAAACAACATAATTATCTCATAGACAAATGAAAAAAAATCAAAGAGAAGTATGTAGGCTCTTGTTCTGGGTGACTTGAGCGCATCTTCGGCCGCAGGACATCACCAATTCGTCACTTTGTTTTTGCGTGATTTTATTTCATTCTTCTTCCAATCTTCGCCATTCTTCTTCCAATCGTTGTTTTTGAGCCATAAATAACCTTCTCACAGAGCATCTTTTATAGGTAATATTTCGTGTTTAAATGAAGATTCTGTTCAGGCCAGTTCACTACGTCGATAATTACAGCATTCAAGAATTCAAATGTCCTTTCTGGGTGTCACAAAGCAAATCGTAAAATAATTAACTTAATGTTAGTAATTGCCAGCAAATTCTTTTGAAAAGTAAAAGATTTATTTATTTTTCTCTTTTATTCTCTTTGTGTATTGAGAACTCATCACCCCCGTCCCCCCCTTCCAAATACATGATTCATTTTTAGTCGCGTGCGACTCGATAATTCAATTCAATTGATGTAAGAGTGTAGGTGTGGGTAGGGGATAAAGAAAGGGTGTGGGGACAGACAGCGGAAAATAGACAAGTGGTGAAAAGAGAAAGAATTGTGGTATGGCGCAAAGAGATGTTAAGAGCCTGGTGATCAGGCCTATCGCTTTTTAAATATTTTTTGTTTTGTGGTTCCTTTGTTGTCTTTGAGTTAGTTTATATAATATGGCGTTCAAGCCACTTGTCTTCAAAAAAATTAATGTTCTTGGGTATGATATGCTGACTTGCTGTTGTGGTAATAAATTACTTTAATCACTTTAGTGTTGTGCTTAGTGTCTTTGTTTTTTTTTGTATATTATGTAGTGAGTGTAAATTGTGTCCTTTGTTTTTCTTAGATGTCTTCTTCGGTATTTTGGGGTCTTCATCGCTGAATTCTTGTAGAAATCAGTTAGGTTTCATAATTGGGTAATCTTTTTTCTTGGTCGGTTTCTTTAGTTTAGGTAAAAACATTCTTATTTTCATGCGTAGAACGGCACTTCTGCTCCGCCAGCTAAAAGCCCAGCGGAGCTCAGAAATCTGGCGCGACTTATGTCTCTTCTGTTCTGGTTAATTATTTGGGCGATATCATCGTCCAATTCTCTGTTAACCATTTCCTGCATATTCCTTGTACGTTCTTCTATGACAACGTTAATGGGACTTATCCCCGCCTCCTGGTGCAACTCTTCCTGGCGTCTTCTCTCTCGCCTTTATGTACCTGTAATTAGGTACATACATTTATTCTGCACCATATGTAGTGTCCTCTTTTGTGTCTTCGAGACACATGAGAGGGCGGAAGCGATGTATAGCAGCGTCGGTCTTACAAGTGCATTGTAGATCTTTTTCTTATTGCTTTCAGGAACATTTCTGAGCATGTATAGAGTTTTGACTGCATCAGTGGCCTTGGTGATTCTCTCTTGGACGTGCTTCTTGTACCCGGCTGAAGTAATCTTCAGACTCTATATCTCATTGTCCGTCGGTCCGTTGGTCCCCGTTTTGCTTTTTTGGGGGGGCAATAACATTGTAACTATTCGGCCGATTTTAACGAAATTTGAAACCTGCATGTTGTTTTACATTCTCTTTCGAATGATATAATTTCTAAGGTCCTCCTAAGGTTGATCCTGGAGTTATTGAAAGGTTTTAGGGTCATGAGGTCATACAGAATAAGTGAGAGCACGCGCCTTTGGTCAGCAGATCTTGTTTTCCCGGTTCCCGATAAAGCCCCCCATCCCGATATTATTTCTCGTAATAGATTGTTTGGCAAGTAGTTATCTTTTACTATTTCTCCTTTCAAATAAAGTGTTTTCTTTGTTTTTATATATTTAATTTGGGATCATACCCGTTTTACATATGCAGATGAATGGGCAAAATGGTTACATTCATTCTGAAATTAGACATATGTATATATTTGTGGTTATCCAAATCATCTTGAGTACAACGAGGAAGCCATGCTGGTACACATTAGTTAATATGAAGTTAAACATTAAATTTTGGAGAAAAGTAATTACCATTTAATTTTATTAACTTCACTTATATCTATAATCTCCAGCATTCCAATGGCCGTATACTTAGCTTCAAAAAAAACAACCCCATGAGCAATTGAAGTAATTAATCTTAAATCTTTTCTTTTTCTGTAAAGGTGCCAATGACCTTCATAGTTGACATGCTCCTTAAAAAGGTAAAATAATTCTTTAGAGAATCCAACCAACATCTCGCCTTTCCTTATCATAAATTAACTTATATAGCTTCAATTCTGAAAAATGTAAATTAATTTAAAAACAAAGCTAAGATGTGTACGGTATTATGAAGAGAAATGTATCATAAAAGTAAAGAGGGAATTTCTGGGGGACATAATTCTTATAAAATGACTCATCTTGTTTATTGTGATCTGACTTTAATTCAATTATTCGGCAGCTTCATAATTTCATCCGCGTAGAACTGGGTTGTCTAGGAGGACATGATTTTTTTTAGGGACCTAAATAAATGAAAGTCAGATGGTGCAATGCCGGGAGTACAATGGGTGCGGCAAGACAGGGGTTCTCATCCTTTTTAGGATTTCAGATCCCCATTAGATTGCCCAATATGATCACATACCCGCTCAACATGATTGTTTAAATAATCAACATGCCTGTTTAAATAATCGTCATCAGAAGTCTTATTACTTGCCAGTATGAATTTTTAATATCTCAGTAGCTTGAATTTACTTATGTGTGGATAGCTAGGAATAAAAGTGAAAGAAAGTAATAAGTTTTCCAATTTATTTAAAAAACAAAACAAAATAAGGAATGAAAAGTCACAAATATACATACAGCTACAACCATTTTGTAGAGTAATTTTGATTCTCCTGTTTCAGATTCTAAATTAGCAACTTATCTTCTTACAGTTGAAATTTAATACACGAAAACAGAAACATTCAAATGAACAATTTTTTTTTCAATATATCAACTACATAATACACTGTGTTATGTAAGTGTAAAAGTCTGTGTTAAACACATACTCTCACTGACTTAGTGAGATATTTGCTGTTGGTTCTGTACATTCACATGGAATCGGGGTACAGTTACTGATAAAGCTACTTCCATGTTATCCGAAACTACTTTAATTTCAAATTTAATAATGTAAATAATCTTTTTTTCCACATAAATATGTAGTTGTGAATGGAACCAACACATTCGCTGCGTTCATTGCCAAATCTGGGTAAGCTTCGATTTGTTCACACCAAAACAGTTTGAATTCTATCCCATCCCTTTCAAAATCAGCTTTCTTTCTTGTGTCTTCTTGGAAGTCAATGAAATAATCTTTCATTGAATCGTTGTCACTCAATCTGGATACATCAAACGGGAAAGGGTTTTGGATCCAAAAGGGATCCATGCTAAGATCATCAGCATCTGAGAAGTAACCCTAAAAATTTTTACTTAGGACTTCCAAGTGGTTCTTGATTTCTTGAAGTATTTCTACAGGCAAGGTTTAACTATTTCCAATTATGATATTTTCAAGGATTAGGAAGTTTGCTAAGTTATTTCATTCAACACGGCGACTCTAGATAGATAATTTCCCTGTAAATGTAACAACTTTTTCCCTGGCTCGCAATATGTTCAAATCATTGATGAGACTGAAAATGTCGACCAAAAATCCCATCCTAAGAACAAAATTTTAGTTTTCAAAATAATTTCCTAGGGAGGACTGTTTATACTTGAGTAATTCGAGAATTTCTTTCCAAGGTTCCACTACACGTGCGAAAACACAGCCTCGGCTCAGCCAACGTACTTATGTGTGGTACAGTAATTCACTGTGTTCCGTTCCAGGCTCATCACATAATTTTTGAAACAGCTGATGATTCACTACACGTCCACGAATAAAGTTGATTGTTTGCGCAACTATTTCCATCACTTCTTTAAGTTTTGTTGGCAATGTTTGTGGGATCTCCAGATTTTGTGTTTTGAATTTGGGTGTATTGGAGTCGTCCCTTGATGTAGTTTGCTATGTACTTGATGAGGGTGGTGGGTATGGTGAGTTTGTGGATCTTGTTGATTAGTTTGTTTAGGTCTACTATGTCGAATGCTTAGGAGCTCCATCCGTACAAATAGTCCCAATCAAAGTCCATGACTCATGGCGATCAAAGAAAGTTTGCATCAGCTTGAATATACTAACTGTGATTTGATACGTCAGCTGTTCATGGATTTATATGCTAACTTTAGCAGGACTCTGTTTAATCTTACTGACAACTTAATTTATGATTTCCTGACTTTAATTTCCTGGTGTACAGTGTCGTTAGACAAGGACAACTAGCTCAGCTGCTTCTCGGCATCCTTTCCCACGCGATTTTCGTCATCTTCACTGCATAGGGATTCACTAGTTTATCTCCTTTAGTGTAGGGATTTTCTTTGGCAATCATGTTTGAAACTTTATGAGGCTTCCAGAAGAGATTTCTCAGGAGCAGCGTTCTCAAATTCGTAAATAGATGCTTTCTGATCACAACGATCTCTTTTCAACTGGAAAGCTTCAAATGATGTGCCAACATGATCCCTGTGCCTACTTTTGAGATGTTGCCTCAGTCCCAATGGCTTCAAATAGTTCTTTCCACTTCCTGAAAATCTTGATTTAACTCCTTGTGAGCTGTTATGTTTTTTTGCCATCCGTATAAATCTGTTAATGATACATGAAATCCTTCAAGGCGAACCAGATCGAGGGTGATCCAATGTTGAGCGATGTCCCTTCCACTCGCAAAGTATTCAAGTACTTGTTAGCTAAAACTAAGAAGCTTACCAACGACGGCATCTCCGCCAGAAAGTTTGTAAAAATAGATTTGCGAAGTAGTGAAGATGGAGTAAACGAAAATATGTGGAAGATATATAGTCCCAGAACTACCTGCAGCCGTTGAAAATCGGGGCGAATCAATCTTCCAAATGTTAGTTGCAGTATGATTGGCAATACTTGTCTTAGAATGACCCCGACATCGACGTCACTTCTACCCAATAGGTGTGGTAGCTCAAGGTCAAAGCGTGACCTTGATTCTACTCTGGTTACGACGGAGATGAGGGATAGAAGTGAGGGGGAGGGGGGACGAGTGCGAAGGATTTTAAATTCCAAAGATTGAGTGCAGTTGGCCGATACTAAACTAATGAAGGCTCTGGCTATGAGGCTTAGGAAAAAGTTGGTACAAAAAAAACTTTAATATATACATAGTTATACACAATAAATAGATTAAATGAAATAATGGCAACAAATACTCTATGTATACAAGAACCGAACGTATCAGAGCTACTCAGTACGGGCTCTACGAGGGCATGATATGGGGGGAGGGGGAGAGAGGCAATACGAGCCTCCGTACAAACACACACCGGATGACTGATCGGAATAGACACAGATGATTCGTCTCAACCTGGATGGGTTGAGGCTTTAAGAGATAATAGGGATCGGATGGTTATTCGAGGGGCTTTAGCAACAGGGAGTTTAACCTCTAGTAGTAACACTAACTGGAGGGAGTATTGGTGCCAAACGAAATGTACCGAAACCAAGGATGGGCCAATTGACTTGGGTTCAGATGCTTTGGTATAATTCTAGCCTTCGGCTCGTCGAGAAAAAGGAGCGCGATCGAGAATGACGTATTTCGTTGTAAGAGGCAGGCCTATACTGTCGATGAACTATTAGGACCAACGATATATAGGGACCGGCCAGTTCCGTTACTGCCTCCGCCAAGGGGGGTGGTGAATCTCTCTACGAATCAACACGGCGCTTGAGGGATGGGAAGTACTCCCGTGGGGGTTTCTTGATAACACTGGAAAACGACAGAAGCGCGCGTTTGAGATTCCAATCCCTCGCTTATCACGGAAAGAAGTTCGATATTATGACTGTTCTCACGGCCCTCGCTTACGTGGACTGACCTCGTGGTTTCGACGGGTCAAATGACCACAAAGAGCATCTATTCTCGACAATACTACGCATGAATCTTACTTCCAGGAAAGCAAGGAGGAGTGAATGAAGATTTAGATCAGCGGGTTCTCATGAGACAAGCTCGGACTGAGCCCAAATCCCTAGCGGAGTATTCCAGGAGCCAGTACTAGGCCCACTATTGTTCAATGTATATATTAATGAACTTGATAATGGATTGGTAGCTAAAATCTCCAAATTCACAGATGACACGAAACTAAGAACCAGAGGCGTTTTCATATGAAACGAGACCTGGATATAATTGTCGAGTGGGCGGCTACTTTAGAAATGGCCCTGGGACTTTTGATTTTTGGAGGACCTCAACGTGCCAAACAACTCCGTTGAAGCTACTATAAAAACATACTAAATACTGGGATACATTACCTAAAACTTCATTTTTAAGTGGAAAGATATAATTTTACCTTTATGCCAATCCTTCATACGTCCTCATTTTGATTAGAGAGTGCAATTTCGGTTTCCGTCCCTAAATAAAGACGTAGCGCTGTTAGAAAGGGGCCAACATATGGCTTATGAGTATACTATAGGAAGAAAGATTTCGATCCTTAAACCTATTATCCCTTTCAATATCGATTACGTGGGCAAAAAAAAAGGATTCACTAATATTAATTATACATTACTCTTCGAAATGAATAATAGGGCAAACACTCGTCAAAATGAATTCAAATTAATAAACAAGCGTTTCATCAGAGCCATAGCTGAAAATTACCTTAGTTATATGTAAATCACACAAGTATGGAATAGCCTACCTGACCGAGTAATAGAAAGCTCGTCGTTAAATATGCTTAAAAATCGATATGGGTATTTTGCGAATGTAAATATTACCTAGTCGGAAAAAAGAATAAACGAATAAAAAAAAATATCAGCTATTGTGCGCTGCAAAGCTTGTCTGCTAATGTGTTTTCTGTAACCCTGTCGACAATAATAGGCGAGGTTCTGCTAGAGAAACTCTTTCCTAGCCTCTCTTTTGTATGTATGATTGGGCGATTATCTTGAGTTATATTATAATCATGCTGGAATCATAGGTACATATATATCGAAGTGTGACTGTAGTTCTAGGATCAGTAAAAAAAAGAGAGCATGATTTTAATTGATACACTACGTGCAGATAAGTGTCCCACATCATTCTTGCACTCTCTCGTATTGCTTTCACGAAGATTTCTGAGAATGTATTGAGTTTTGACTGCAGCAGTGGCCTTGGTTATTCTCTCTTGGACGTGCTTATTATACCCGGTTGAAGTAATCTTTATTCCGAGGAAATTGCACTCCGTGATGTAGAGATAACCTCTATCACCCACCCTGACGTCGTAAAGTAGTCTCCTGCCTATGGGGACTACTTTGAACTTTTCCTGGTTGGTGCGGATCTTCCACCTGGTCTCGTAAGTGTTAAGGTTTTCAATTTCTGTTGCTGTCATACGAGCTTGGCAAGGCGCATTCCTTCATGGACAAGTGATTATATGTGTGAAATCATCGGCGAATTGAATGTTGAGGCAAGTGGAGCTTACAGTGGCTGGGACATCAGCGGTGTAAATTAAGTAGAGAGTGGTAGACAGGTGCCCCTCCCCCTTGCGGGAGGCCCGCAGTGAGAGGAAACTTTGGTCCATCTGTGCACCCTAAACTGATGTACGCCGCTCTCTTTTCCGTGATGACATTAATCGCCATCTCCATACTTCACTTCCTCCTAAACCCGAATTGATGTGGATTGAAGAGGGAGTTCTCCCCCAGGTAACACACCAGTCTTTGGTTGAAGATCTTCTCGAAGAGCTTCCTGCCAAATTCTAGAAGTGAAATTGGCCGGTAGCTCTCCTTCAACGTTGGGTCCTTTCCGTGCTTAGGCAAGAAAATGATCTTAGCCGTTTTATAAGCATCTGGAAAGTATCCCGTGTTCAGCCAGGCGTTAAATATACTTTTCATCCCTTCGATGACATTAGGTGGTGTCTTTTTAAAGTTTAAATTTGTAAGCCCCGATTGTCCTGGGGCTTTTTGTCGGAATGAGCGGAGCGCGCCGAGTAGTTCTTCTTCGGTAATCTCGGCATTTCCGTCGCGCTGGCTATCCACCTGGTGGCGAGGGTGCGTCTTGTGTATTTGTTCGTTAAGCTCGTCTATGATGTTGTTTTCAAACTCTAGGTCATAGTCTTCGTTTTCCTCCTCAGTTATACTGAAGATTTTTCCCAATAACTTCTGAATAGCTCTTCAATTCTTCCTTCTTCCGTTTCGATGTTTCTATCTTCTTTTTGTAGCTCGATCTTCTTCTTCCCAGTCGATCCTTTGAGACTTCTGATCTTTTTCCAAAAATCTTTGGAAGTTGCTTCGTGATCGAGGCTATCGATCACATCATCCCATCGTCCCTATTGTTGTTCGAGGATCAAATGGTTAGGTTCTTCTTTGACTTCTTTACTTCGTTACATTGAGTGAACTGATGCATTCCCGATGTTGATCTCATACAATAATTTCAGCTCACGGTATAAATCTTTCATGTATTCAAATAGTCAGAAATGAAATGAAATGAAAGGGAAAGTGGGAGCAAAAGATTTAGATCCTCGTGCCCCTCCCCCCCACCCCGACCAGTCCCTCCCGGAGGAGGGATTCGGGAGGGAGGGGGGGACGAGGCCTGTTTCCCCCGAGTTTCCCCGGCGCCCTCCTCCCTCTGGGCCTGAAGGCACCGAGGGAAAAAAGCTCCGGAGATGAGGAGAGAGAGAGGGGAAGAAGAAAGAAGTAAGGATAGGACAGACTAAAATAAAGTCAAAGGCTTGAAAGTTGGCCAAGTTTGCCTGTGGACCTGCTTAACGTAGAACCCGGACCATAGTGTTTTTATGTTTTCCTAGCTTTTAATTGTTATTATTTGCTGTACCTGTCCCTGGTGTTAGTGTTTGGCCTATCTTTGGATAGCGGTAAAGGAGGAAGATGATTGAAATGGAAGGAAGTTGGAGGTTTGCAGAGGTGCAAGTTACGTGGAGGTCACGCTAACCTCTGTTCTATAAACTAATTTTAAAGTTAAGTAAGAAATAAGTTAGAGTGAAAGTGTGTCTGTTTGTTTTGTTACAAACAAGTCTTGAGAATAGTGAATACTATCCAGCAAACTCAGTTTTTTTTTTGTTTGGTTGAAGGCTCTGAATAATGGAAGATTTGCTTCTCCCAAGACGAGAAGGTCGAGGGATGGAAAGTTTGCTACAGCCTACAGCACCCTCACCTAACAGAAATAATGAAACAAATAATTATAAAGTACGCATAACCTGGTATACCATTTTGCAATCCCAACGCTTGGCTACTGTGTACATTTAGGCAATGACAATAATTTAAAGGTCTGTATGCAATCGCCCTTCAACCATCGCATAATAATGAATAGCCTGATGTTGAAAAGCGCACATTTCATTTCATTACATTTGTTTTTAATATTTTGAAAACTCCAAGTAGCTTACACAACTATGCATAAAATGATGGATTAATTGTTAATAAAACGAACTTTGGAAAGTTGGACTTCTGCTATCACCCTATAGAGGATTGGAAGGGGGGGGGGGGATTGAGATATGTATTGATAACGCTCGCTCTTGAAAACTCAATCGCACAAAAAGTTAAATAATTATTATTATATCTGGAGTTGACCTATTATTTAATAGTTTATTTGCTAAAAATTAAGGTAATAAAAAGGTGGAACGAAGTGTTGGGAAAATTCCATATTATGGGAAAATGGCTGCTCTTAACTCGGCTTCCCCATTTGTATAAATAGTGCCTTACGTAAGTTATAAGTTATAAGAGTGTGTATAATTAATATTTAAATTTTATATGTTTATGAAAATGTAAAATAGAGATCCAAAGAAAAGAATTATAATGGTAAAACTTGAAAGATTATATATGCCAGACATGGCAACTCTACAATCGACCAGCGAAAGCCGGATCCTGGCAGATTGCCTTCCTTAACTAGTGTTGCCTCTCTCGGCTTCCTCTACGGTAGTATTTTAATTTTGCTAGAGGATCAAAGGACCATTTATCTACATTCAAGATGCAGGACGTTAGCATGGGAATCTATAGGCCCAAGGATCAAGGGTTTAAAAAATTCATCTGGAATAGTGAGAAAGGCGAATTTATGGGAAGAACTGGACTCTCATGGCGTAAGTATCTTATTGGGTCGATTTTTTGTTGCTCTCAAGAGAATGGCCTCTGATTTTGCATTCTCAGACTCATTATTCTAATAATTATAAGCTCTGATGTTTAAAAAATAATGGGGTCTCCGTTTAAAATAAGACTAGAAAATTAACTTGACCGTTTTGCATTTTCTTTCTATATATATATATTATATATATATATATATATATATATATATATATATATATATATATATATATATATATATATATATATATATATATGGACAAAACTAATTTTTTTGTGCTATAACATAACGTAACATAATTTCACGGATGACAAAAGCCACAAGGGCCTATTGAAGGTCATCTGCATCTGTCAAAACTGACCCACAAAATGTCTCCATAGGATTGTGTCAGATCATGCATCTACAATATACAATTTAAACAATCTATAGGATTGTGTCATCATGCATCTGCAATATACGATTACAACCATACAGGAATGTGTAACAAAAACATCATCATCAAGGGACGTCAAAATCCAAATCAATCACAATATACAATAATAAAAACTGCATCCACAGGAATGATTCCAGCTTGAAAACATTCAAGTTTGGACTGTTTACCGTCTCAGATGGTAAACTATTCCAGTAATCTACCACTCTGTTGGTGAAAAAAAGTATATTTTCTAACATCCAACCTGCACCTCTGTTTTTTAATATTTAAGTGGTGACCCCTAGTCCTATTACTACCTTCCAACTCAATAACTTGCTAAAATCCAACTTATCCATCCCAGCACAGATTTTAAAAAGCTCAATCATATCTCCCCTCATACATCTTTCAAATGAGAATATATTTAGTACCCTCAGTCTATCTTCATATTCAAGGTGCTTCGGGGAAGGTATTATTTTTGTTCCCTCCTTTGTACTGACTCTAACTGGTTGATATCATGTTTAAAATGTTTTGATCATGCTTGTATATAGTACTCTAAATGTGGCCTAATATATTGGTAGAGTTAAGGATAACCTCCTTACTCTTGTAGCTAACATTCCTTTTAATGTATCCTAGCACCCTATTTCCTCTATTTGTTGCCTCGATAAACAGTTTTGAAAACTTCAGTAATCTATCTACTACTATGCCTATGTCCTTCTCATCCTCAACTAAATTCAGCCAATGCCCATCCATTTCATAGCTAAATTCCCACGTTAAGAACTTTGCATTTTTTAAGGTTAAAAGTCATTTACCACTTCTGAGCCCAAGCTAATAACTTAAGTCACTCTGCACTTTAAAGCTACCCTCAATTTCTTTGACTACTGCTGCTAATTTGTCATCAGCAAAAATTGACAATTTTCTATTTACAGCCTCCCCAAGATTATTTATATAAACTATGAATAATAAAGGGCCTAGAATGGATTCCTGAAGTACGCCACTGATAATGTCCCTCCACTGTGACCGCACCCCCATTCAGTGCAACTGTTTCCTGTCAGCTGTATGAGGTTATGTGGGAGCGGGGTGCTGACTTGAATGACCTCTGATAGACCCTTATTGCTTTTATCAGCCAGATATTTATCTTAATTTTTGAAAGGTCATTCTTTCATACTGCTAAGTATTGATGTAGTGTATAGTTTTTTAATCTTCAAATTTATTTCTACCCCTACTTAGACTAACTTAATCTGCATGATTATTATAACTATGAATAATTAAGTGGAAATCAATGTCAGTATCTCCACCAGGAAGTTGGTAGATCTGTGAAGGGTTTTTGTAAGATAGCTGCAGTTCCCCATGCACACTAACGAGCAAAATAATGATTTTCTTTTATTAAAATATTTTTTAAAATATGACAAGTAGGTAAATGAAATTTTCATGGTACATAAAGGCATGCATTTAATATATATTATGAAGTTTTCATATGATACAATCCTCTATTCAAGAAATAACATAAACTAACAAAATAAATTTTTTACTCAAATAAGAGAATGATCATTCACAGAATTACTTAGCTAGCAAGTACACTAGAAACAAAGCAAAATTTGACAATGGTGGAACTTAAAACATATATTTAATGAGGTGCTGAAGCCTTTGTTTTCTATTACTTTGGCACCATGATGGCCACAAGACCACCAGTTTCTTGACAAATTCTGTTATTTTGTTCCATTCTTACTCAATTTTCATCCATCAATCCATCACAATTAAAGGCTGATGGCCTCTTTGTCTCCAATGATCTTCCAGAGGCTCTCAATTGTGTTAAAGTCCAGGCTCTGAGCAGGTCACTTCATTACTTTGAAATAGTACTTTACTCACTTTGTAGTATGTCATGACATGTTGTTCTGCATAAATACTACTGGCCTGTTCAGATATACTTGAAATATAACATTTTGTATGAGGTTTAGGTTCACATTTACCATTTTGATTATTCACACTAGCAGACTAACCAACTCCTTCAGATGAAAACCTCTCCCATGCCATGATGCTGCCTCTTCCATGCTTGGCAGACTTTTTCACACATTTAAGGTTAAGTATGTCACCTGCAGAGCATCTACAATTCAATCGCTCAAATGAATTCACTCCTCCAAACATGAACTTCAGCATATTAGTTGTGCCTTCTGGTAAGAACAACCAGAAGGAGACTAATATGTTGAAGCTCATGTTGTTTGGTTCCTGGAGAATGAGGTTTTAAACAAGATGCATTAAGTTGACGTCACATTGAATTGGCTTGCTTCTTTGTCACTATTAGTCTTAATTTTTTGAGAAATTCCTGCTGTATAGCTTCAGAATGCGCAAAATCACACTCTTAGACCTTCCTACCTTGGAAATTGCAGAAACTGCCCCTGAAGTCTTTAAGTGAAAAATTCACTGATAGAACTCGGGAGTCACTTTTACGTGTGGTGGCATCTCTGCAGAGTGAGTAGACAACAATGGTGGTTGTACAGTTCTTACCTACTGAGCAAAATGTTGACACATTATTTGAAGAAATGTCTAGAATGTTCCTGAAAAAAAATCTTACTTCGAATGTGACACTATTTTTTTTTTAGTTTAATTTCTTGTATCATATAAATTCTTTTGAAAATATATTAAATGCTTTCCTTTATTTACCTATTCATCATATCTGAAAATATTTTAATAAAAACAATGTTTTTATTTTGCTCAGTAGTGTAGGCATTAGGGCCTGGAAGAAATTAAGCCAGATGTTAACTGTAGCATTGTTTCCCATGTTACATCACCTTACATTGTCAATTTTATGAATGAATTGGTATTGATACATGAATATTTGCCCATCAAAATTCAAATGCTCATATAATGGGCCATTCATCTTCCCTAAATACATAGTAAGAAGCATTTTAGTTTTTAAAATGCCAAAAGTTTCTATTTAATTTGGCATCATTCCCTTATTATGTAGCAAATGAACTTTTATAGATGCCTAATATAAAAGTGGACATTTTGATTGGAGATGAATAAAAATAGTTGCAACCAGAAACAATAATACAAAGCACACTTTTCTGAATGACTTTTTGTGCTTTCTTTAAATCTGATATCCATTTTTTGTGAAAATGCAGATTTATGTCTTAAATATAATCTAATACTTGAATAACTTAAATCTTAATGCCATGTGATGTTCCATATGTTCAGTTTTAGTTTATTAGACAAAGCGCTAATAAAAAATAGGGTGTGTAGTGGGTGACAATCCCCACTAAAAAGGTGTTATTGGGCTTTGGCCCCCTATTGTTTCACAAACTGGTAATTCAAAAATTATGAAAAAAGAGTTATTGGGCTTTGGCCCCCTATTGTTTCACAAACTGGTAATTCAAAAATTATGAAAAAATGAAGGGATTAATTTTTTTTTTTACCAAGAAGTGACTATCAAAAACAAGATGATCAATATTCAAGTCACACAATTTATGTATACATTTTTAGATAGCAGAATCTAATACATAGGAAAAATGAAGTTATTTTGTTATTATTCCAAATGCAATTTGATATCAGTTTGCAAGTAGTGGTTTGACTGAAAGTCGGTGTAAGAATTGTGAATTTTCATTGAGAGATTAGTGGAAATGACATAATTGTTGATGGATGAGTGCAAGTTTGGAAATTCTAAATATAATATAGGTAGTGAAGTTACCTACCTCTGTTTGGCAATTTTGAGGTATTGAAAAAGTATTAAAATTTTTTTGTTTGTTTGCTGGACTGTTCGGCAGATACATTAAAACCTATAATATGACAGTCTTGCATTTTCTTCCGTTAATATGGATAGTATAGCTAGGTAAGAAATATATTAATGGTACATTTGATGTTTTGCTTAAATTTAACCTTTTTGACTCCAAAATGTATGAACAAAAGTTGTACATATAAGAAAATATATAGAATAAAATGTCTGGATAATTTTAAGAAAAAAGATAAAACAGAAAAAGAGAACTTTAAAACTAAATGACTTGACCTGATATTCAATCATCTCCAAGATAATGTAACAAAGTATTGACTAGAAAAATACTTTCCAAAAGTACTTGCCCATAAATTAATAAATATGCTGGAAAGAGCTGCCTAGTTACCGAAAAGGAAAACTCAGTCTGATGAAAATATACCATCAGTCTATGCTCCAACAATTCTTTGAGGTTAAATTGGAGCAACATCTATGGTCAGTCACACTAGGGCACAGAACTTAATGTTATTTACCAAAGTTGCAAATTGTGAAATTAGTAATTTTTTTTTGTTTTCTAATAACAATTATCACTTGGTCATTTTAAATTTGTTTGATAGTTTAATTTGGTAGGCATTTATTCAGGATATCAACACTCGTAGCTTTCTTTTGTTGAAAACTGAATTTTTGTAAAATATTTTTTGCCAATGACTAAGAGATTATTTTGCATATTTCTTGTGGTTCTTTGACTCCCAAACGAGTTTCAATATTAGTTTACAAATCTCTTTTATCTGTAGAAAAATGTCATTTTATAATATTAATTTTTGATCTGCTTTATTGGCAAATGATCTAGGGAAGTAAAATAACTAAAAGTGAATTTGTTATGCTAATTTAGTTTGCTCAACTGCATATACTGGGCATTGCAAAAGTCCTGTTACATTCGGTACGACGCTCTCTACAAAGGACGCACTGCAATTAAACGTGTTTTTTAATTTAAAGATAGATTAGAAAATATGTAGAGCTGTACAAAAGCATAAGTTGACATTGAGAAATCCTTAATGGACTAAAACTAATGATGCGATTTAAAGCCATAGACAGATCGTGTGATCACTTTATTATTAAAGAGGGCAAATTGTGTGCAAGCTTGTATCATCTGCAAGATTGGCTGCTTGCAGTGCCCCTTGCCGTATAATGAAATCCAGATAAAGATCAGAATGACTCGCTGATGAACATGTCTACACCCATGGCCGTTTCTCATTGGGAGGGGGAGGGTTAATTTGATGAAACCCTCACGATAGATTGAAGTGATGTTTTGCGTGTTCGAATGAAGTTGAAAAACTGCGTTGGTGCTGGCTGTTGGATGTATGTGGATTGAATTTCTGGTGACCATGCATCAGATATGGCTTCCCCTCCCCCATGATTGGCTGGAACTCCCTACAGGGGCTGTATTTTGTTTTCTCGGTTTTCCTGGGACTCGAACCCGGCACTTAGGCGTTTAAAACCTGCGCAAATTATTGACAAAATGACAAGATTTCATTTTATTATAGTTATTTTCTTTACTTTCAATCTGCTTCTATTCTCATTTCTCAAGATTTTTGAGTTCTGTTTTGTAGCCTTTTTATGATACTGGCACCCTAATTGCTATCTAGTAGCAACTGTGGCACCCCAATATAAAATTATTTAAGTATATATACTAAATTAGGTGGAAAGCACTTCAAAATTAACCACGATTGACATTTAATCTAATTTAATTGAAATATGACAAACAATTAGAAAAATCTATTTTAGCTTTTAAAGTTTAATGGGAAGTTTGAACTTGATGATTATAACATAATTCTTGAATAATGCGACGTAGAGTTGACAAGGCACCTCTCATTTCTTCATTCAGTCTCTGCAATCTTTCTCTTTTCGTTTTTATGTTGCACAATACAGATAAACTAGTTTCAAAATACTTTCAAAGTTTCAGATTTTTTTTTAGAAATGTTTGAAATGCATTTTCTTTTTGGCAATCTATGCATTTTAAAAATTTCTTGGTCGCTGCCGCGGCACTCCGGTTGAAGACCACTCTTTAAACAATCCGAGGCCGTCACAATTTCATTGGCACTGAGGCGGCAAATTAAAAGAAAAAAGTAATCCGGGCTTCGATTTCCCCCGACAACATAAAGCAAGTCTTTGATTGACCCAGAAACGGCAAGGAACATTTGTGCACTCATTGCACAAGTTCTTGGGGGATCCCTGCCTCTGTTCATATTTTATGTACCGTTTTAATCCTTGAAAGATTTATTGATGGCCATAAGTCGCGGTTTTTTTTTTGTAACAGTTTTCAAGGCCACAGAGCTTGACAAGAAATGCTCCTGTCCACCAACTAAGGCTTGAGAGAGGTGGTCCTTGAAGGCACCATTGGAGTGGGAGGAAGGTATAGTAGCAGGTAGATCATTCTACATTCTAGGAGCAAATGCCAAGAAAAGCAGGGTTGGGTCACCCATGCAATGTAGGGCTCTCCGAGCCGTGAGGGGGATAAGTAGGAGGGAGATGTAGCGCTTAAGATCTTTTCTGTACGTGGTTGGGTCTTAAGGGTCACTGGGTAACCTGGGTGGTTCACGGAACGGGGTCGCACCACACAAACGAACGAGAATATGAACGGACGACCTGCAGTTTTGAAAAAGTTGAAAGGTTCGAAGAGTGCAAATGAGGGTCTAGTGTTAGAATCTCGAAACCCTTCTGATCAAAGTAGCATCGGATGTGATAGATGGCAGCGAAACCAGAGATGATTTGCAGACATTAAGCAACATGGGCTTTGGTAATTGACTATTATAATCAATGGTAACGCCGAGATTTTTAACCATATCCCAAATGGGAATCGAGGAGCCAACAAGGTTAAGAATCAGTTTTACAGTGGAACAGATTCGAGGGAGTAGCCCCACTAACACCACAGACATGATTGAGTTTCAGAAAGTGTCCCGAGACCCAAGCAGCAAAGACCAGTCAGTGGTATGTAAGTCGATAGTCTCGACAAACGAAGTTGGCCAAGAGATTTGCTTGTCATCATCAGCATAGAATGGAATGATAGACCAAGGCAACGCATTAGAATGCCAATGGTAATAAAGATACGAATAGGAGCAGACCAAAAAGCGAGCCATGCGGAACGTCGAACCTCACCCTTGCAGGTCTAGATATATCATTCCGATATGAATAGACTGTAAGAGATGATAAATGAGCCGAGCTATTTGAAAGTAGTTCCTTAGACAACCAGGAAGGAATTCACGAAAAGGCCATCATGTGTGTGCTCGATACTGCCGAAAGGCACTAGAATGGAAGGCATACTTCCTCGGCTAATCTACGAACTCTGTCAAGTTGCATGTATAGAACTGATTAAGTATTGTCCCCGACAGGAAAATCTCACCCTTGTTCGAGAACATGCGTTCTCGATTACGTGATTTTCGTAAATCTTCACCATAACGTGTCTAATTTTAGTTGTACAGTGCTTATTTGCATAACTAAAACAACGCGTATGTTACATGATGACCCAGACTTTAAAATTGGGATCAGCCCACCATTTTTCGTGCCGGCGTAGAGTAATCCGTCGGTGTCTCGTGATGGACATTGCGAAAGCTCATCATGTGCCACGACACCAAGCACTTTCACTCCGTATAAGGGAGGGCTCAATTTATTCGGGTGAAGGTTTTTGTATCCCGTTTGAATGTCAAACAAGCCTACGAGGAATGAGTGAGATAATAGGATTTGATTTCGGATGCTTGCACGGGCACCCGCTCGCCCCCAAAAGGTGGGCCGTCTCGTCAGCGAGATGTCAAAGGTTGGTTTCGACGGGATATCTTTGGTTGTAAACAACCCATGAGGGTCTTATGGCAGTGTATCCTGGAACTGGTGTTGCGGGGGGGGGGTCTATTTATCTAGATACTAATTATTAAATACTCTCAAGTCCCCCATCCCAAGTCCTATCCTCTAAAAAGAAGCACTCTTAATATCAACCCCATCAGCAGATATTTTTATTGGTTCGTTAATGCAGGAACTCTTCAATTTAAGTTGATTGTATTCTCTCCCCCTCCTATACTACTACCTTTCCCCCCTTCCTGTCCTACATGCACGTGCGATCTTTCAAGCGTAGCTGCCGTACCAAGGGGAACTTATTATAGAGGTCGAGTTGTCCCAAGCGACTCAAATAATCTCTCATTTGGACTATTCATAAAAGTTCCACCCATTTTGAAGTCTCCTTACATCACCACTCTCGGGTGCCTCTTCTTGCCGATTTTCGCGTTCATAATCGCAGCTTGATTCTTTTGAACCTTGACTTTGATGTTCTCGCATGAGGAGGGGGGGGTGGGGAATCTGCATTTAACTGACCTTGGCTTTTACCTTTTTGCGCCAAGGCGAAAATTAAGTTCAACCTAAATACAGAATCTATCTATTTTGCGTTATTGACTAGTTTGATTGACCTGGCTTGTATCCATCCGCCTCCAGTTAAGAAGAACATTAGAAAAATGAGTCTGCAAAAGGCTAATCAATAGCCAATACGAGGCAGCTCCTGTTCATTGAGCAGGTTTCGAAACAGATTCAATCAAAGTAATTAATTCTAAGACTAGCCTCGGCATTTCTCATCTTCTAAATTTCACGTCATCTTATGTAGTTGGACAGAGTATTATCTTTGAGACCCTTTCTCTTGTTTGGTTCTTGTCAATTGACGTCAGCATTTGCCAAGAAAAAATAATCTTGGGAAATTTCGTTTATTCAGTTTCTCTGATTACGTGGAATTTCTCGTTTGCCCAGAAAAAAAAGTAATCTTGGGAATTTGCGTGGAATTTCTAGTTTTATTTTAGCTAAAATATATACAAAAATGAAATACTGATATGAAAAAAATATGGCGCTGCTCTCGCATACTGAATGAATTGCTAAAATTGTCACCGTCTCTTGATGCACATGAACGTTTCCCATTTCCAAGTCCCATTTCGTAGAGATAACGCACACACAAACTTCTCAGAACACTAGGGAAAAAGAGATCCTTGGCCTTTTTAGTTTTCGAAAAACCACCACCTTTTTCCTCGAGGTCAGACCATTGATATGTGCTGATGGAGTCTGCGATAACCCCTCCCCCGTCGAAGCAGGTCCTCCATCCCCGCATACCGTCCGGTCACCGGTTGTTTTTCGTTTGGCTGCGGGAACGCCTACCTTCCCCGTCACGTGGTTTTCCCTCTTATTGATTCTATGAACTCCCTTCCTCCACGGGGGTACGCGGTTCCCCATTCTCGCGTTATAAAATTGGGTCAGTGTAGGCTATTTTGAGGCAAGACTCGCGGAGCCTATTTCTTCTATTGTTCGTGGCGAAGTGGCCTTTCGTATTAATGCAGAACTCTCCCAAATTAGATTCCCTTTGCGTGCGGCCTTTTTACACGTTTGGGTTTATTCTTTCGCGCCCGCAAAAGGGGATGGGGCAGCCGGGGCTTTTCCCCCTCTTAACTCCAAACCTGGATGAATGGCTCGCCCTGTGTAGCATGCTGCAGCTGTCATCTGAATTGAGGATTGCGCCCCCCACCCCCTACTTCAATGTTCACTTCCCCCACGTGGTTAATGTTTTTTATTCGGGGTCCCGAGGTAAAATAATGTAGGTTTTCCCACCTGGCCTCTTCATTTTATCTGGTCGTTATTCGTGGCCTATATACAAAAAAGGCCTTTTCATGTGGAGGTTTTCATTGGATAAGAACCTATTTACTCTACGTAGATTCACTCCTATGCCTTTGGGATTGAGTGGCCCCCAGGTCTTCCTTAACCTAAAAGGCTTTTTAGCGTCGACATTCCTATCCCCGTAGAAAATCTCGTTTCATAGTATTCAGGATTAATTATTAGTGTTATTATCATTACTGCTATCTCCTAAACATTTTCTACTCGCACTTAGTACTAGGAGGCAGTAGCCACGGTGCCATGGTAGACTGCATGCCATCCTGGGGTCATCTAGCACCAGGGTATGATAGTAATAGGTTGATCACCCACCCTACTCATTAGTGGACCCAGTTATCTCTACTTGTCTTTATTACATATCCTCCAACCCATAATGGATTCAACCGGTTCGTAAGAACCTATTCTTGGAATTTCCTTAATCCCAAGGACCGGTTTTTAGCTTAAATGAGAAGTTCTCAATCTTTTTTTGAAGTTGTGAAAATAACTAAAATTGATCATTTTACTTGCGACCTCGCTCTCCTTGGGTGTTGGTGAGGACGCGGAAAATAGAGGCACAACTTCGACCCGTTGCGGGGCTCCCCTCTCACCAATGCCATCTTTGGAGCCGCTCTCGGTTAGCTCATCTCTGAAAATGAGGTGCCCCTCCCCCCAAGCTTTCTCAGATGGCCCCTTTTACTTCTCTCCTAGGCCTACTGGTGGTGATTCCCCCTCACCCCCTTCTCTTGAGGCGCCCTATGGCGATCTCATCTACTTACCAACAGCAGTCCCTATAACGGGACTAGAAGGGAAAGCATGATCCGCCGGTCTGTAACTCCTAGATTCCTGTATTTTTAGCCTTGATTGGGATCTGTGATGCTTTGGGGGGGGGGCGCACATGGAGCCCCCGCCCCTGAGATGGACATGGTGCCGGCCACGTATGGCAGGATCTTCCATGGGGGTGAATCTGGGACCGGTGCCAAATATCGAACCTAAATCTACCCCTGTGCAAGGTTCTCTTCGTGTGGCTCGGGCCCCCTAGGACTCACAGGGAGGGGAGCGACCTCTTCCCCTTGCTAGTGCCCCGTTAACAGCCAAGGATTTCCCCATCTCTGAGAAGGAGCTTGCTGAGACCGGTCCGCCCGGTTTAGGGGCTCCTTCAGGTTGCGGATAGAAGCGGGTTCCTTTCGCACTCTCCTCTCCCTAAAATGAGAGGAACAGGAAGACTGGCCTATAGGTTTTTCTCCCTCCGCGACGGCTACGGGGACGGACGAATCCCCCCCCCATCTGTGCTTTCATAGGGGACCCTCCAGATTTCTTCTACCGGAGAGGTGGCTTACTCCTCTCCTTTGCCTACGAGTGCAGGGGACTCCCACTCATCCTCTTCTCTAGAGGCGCCCTCCTTTTCTTTCACAGGCGACTGCCAAGAAAGCCCGCAGGTGGCTGAAAATTGACCGATCCAGGTTGGAGCGCGTTGATAGATCCAAGCCCTTCAGGGGGGGCAAGGGATGGCAGGTCCCGTCGGTCCTTGGCCCCTAACATCCTGCACTCGTGCGGTAAGAGCCTTCAGGGCTGAGGGGGGAGGGGACAACGTTCCCTAACCCCTGAGCTCTGGTTAGGGATAGTGTTTTTTTAACAACCTGCTTCATCCCCACCCATACCTTCCTAACATCCCTTTTCCTTTTCTCTTCACACTATTGATTTTACGCCGTGCCCAAGGTGGAGCCGCCATGCTGAAGGGCTGCCAGGTCACCAGGCGGGAGGGGTGGCCTTAAATGGCGGCACCTGGTTCTGCCAGGCCCGTACGCACCCCTTACAGAGCGGGCTACTGCGAGGGGTGATGAGCTATTGCATCCTGTAATTAAAAGAGGGTCACCATGCCCAATGAGTCTATTAAAAAAAAAATAATGCTCTTAATTTCCCCGGAGCCACCCTCGGGCAGCTCCACAGGAAAAATGGAGGTCCCACCCCCCCTGTGCTTGCGCAGGGGACCCTCCAAATTTCTCTAACCGGAGAGGAGGCTTACTCCTCTCCTTCGCCTACGGGTGTAGGGGACTCCCCCTCACCCCCTTCTCTGGAGGCGCTTTCGGGCACCTCCTTTTTTTCCAGCGGCAGTTCCCCCTTTTCTTTCCAAGGGGACTGCCAAGAAAGCCAGCAGGTAGGTCATAGCCGACCGCTCCCCAGTGAAGCGGCTCGGTAGGGCAAACCCCCTTAGGGGGGAGAGGGAAGGCAGGCCCCTTCGGTCGCTTCTCTCAAAAGACCTGCTGGCAAGAATACTGAACCTAGCCGGGGTCAAGGCCTGTGCCTCCCCACACATGACTAGTGACGCTGCCAACGGGACCTGCGATGTCCTGGGAGGGGATGGCCAACTGGATGCCCCTCCTGAGGTAGACATGGTCCTTGAGGCAACCCAGCCTCACACGGTAGGGCCTTCCATGGGGGGGGGGGAATCCGGGCTCGGCGCCAAGCACCGAACCCGAATCCGCCCCTATGCAAGGTCCTCCTCAAATGGCCCGGGTTTCCAAGGCAGTACAAGGAGGGGAGGGATCTCGTAACCGGTGCCCCTGCGACTACCAGGACCTTCTCCATCTCGGAGAAGGACCTGGCTGAGGCCGGTCCATCTGGCCTAGGGGCTTCTGCCGGCCGAGGGGAGAAGCGGGTTCATTCCCCTCCCTCTCATAAAAAGAAAAAAAAATAGAAACAAGACTAAAAAGACTCTGGGCTCCTCTCCATCCGCGGGGGCTGCGAGGACGGATGGGTCTGCTGCCACTTCGGTAAGCCACCAAGCCAAAATCGGCACATCCGGCCCCTCTGACCTCCTGGGTGCAGAGTCCCAGACTAAGACGAAATGTGCCCAGGGCGGAGCCTCGTTAACATCTGGGCCCCTCATTCATAGGTTACCTGGCGTTTTCGAGCTCGCTGGCTTCAAACGCTCCCTCGTTATTCGCTCCACTGATGGCAGCATGTTGGACAAGGGCAACATGATCCATCAGATGAGAGGATTAGCTAGTGTAATTGGTAGAGAGCCGAAGGTAACCCGTTTCTCGGACGGGAGGCTTCTGGCTAATGCGGCGAATCCCTCCGAGGCGGCCAAGATAAGTGCTCTTCGGACACTTCATGGCACCCCGGTGAGTGTGACGCCGCACTCTACCATGAACTTTGTGAAAGGAGTAGTTTATGCGAGGGAACTCGTTGACTACTCCATAGAGGACATCACCTTAGAACTGGCCCACCATGGGGTGGTCAAGGGCGAACGTGTGATGAGAAAACAGGGAGGGCCCTCGAGACCCACCCCTACACTCTTCATCACGTTCGACTGTGACAAGCTCCCTGAGTCGGTGTATGCCGATTGGTACCGCTACCGCGTAAAGGCATTCGTGCCACTGCCGCGGCAAAGCTATTACTGTCACCGCTTCGGCCATACGAATCGTTTATGTGAAGGTGCAAAGTCGGTGTCACCCGAAGTCTGTGTAAATTGCTCCAAGGCCGCACGCGATAAGTCCAAATCGTGTGTGGCCAAGTGTGTCAATTGCGGAAAGCCGCACCCCGCTTCTTTGAAGCAATATGGTGCGTATCTCCTTGAGAAAGAAATGCTGGCTGTTCAGGCCCAGGATCGACTCATTCCGCCAGGCTCTGCCTGGGACGTCTTATGCCTCAATGGTTAGAAAGACGCCCTCTGCTCCAGGCTAACGAGCAAGGTTGTTTCCGCGCCCATTCGGAGCCCTTCTGCGGGTTCTACTCAACCCGGGCGCTCCCCTAGTAAAGCTGGCGGCACAAAGGGTTCACACCCAGCCACGGCTAAAACCAGGGCCCCTTCCATCCCCCTTCACCCAGCGTGACCGCTTCCCGTAAGGCGAAACGGCCACGCGCCCCCACAGAGTCTTTAGACTCACAGGAAGGGTTCCTAAAGCTGTCCCCCGAAAGGAAGACGGCAACAAACGAGCTTCGGCTCCTTCACCCACGCCTAGTGGTGGGCTGAGTGGCTCTGAGACGGTGGTTCCTCGAAAAAGAGCTCCCCGCCTCCGAAGCCGCAACGCCCGCCTAATGTTTCGAAACGGAGGGAGGAAAAGACTCGCATGGCAAGCCCATCCTCCCCCAATAAGTCCTCGAAGGCGACAGCGCCTTCAACGCTTTGTCCGGCCAACAGCACCCAGGGTTCTGCCTCCGGGAAGCGTACGGCCATTCCCGTGAGGGTCTTGTGTTCGAAGAGAGCCCCAGCGTCTCCTCCGACCTAGGCCTGGTGGGGGGGGCATATTCCTTCAATGGAATTGCCGTGGACTCCGGTCCAACTGGGAGGACCTGCGGTGGCTCGTCTCGTCCCGTTCCCCGTTAGCTATTTTTCTGCAGGAGACCATGCTAGGCGTGTGCCCCCTGCCTACCTCCCGGGGTATAAGGGTTTTGCCACCCCACCACCACGAGAGGGCCGGGTTGGGTGATGCGCGGTTTACACCCGGCATGATGTCTCCGTTCTTCTTTTCTCTTTAGATACCTCCTTTCAGGCAGTGGCTGTGCAGCTTCACCTAGATAGCAGGCATACTATCATTTCTGCGTACATTCCACCGTCAACTGACTTCAACGCGGGGGCCTTCCGCCGCGTCATGGCACGGTTGCCGATGCCCTTTCTCTTGCTTGGAGATCTGACCGGCAGGCATCCTCTCTGGGGAGATTACTCCATAAATCCCAGGGGACAAGTCCTTGCCGATCTGATCGAAGAACATGAGATAGGTGTCCTAAATGTGGATGAGTTTACGCATCACTGCCCGAGAACAGCTTCATTTTCTTCCCTTGATCTATCTTTGTGCTCTTCGGATGCTCAGCATGATTTTGATTGGGGGTTGGTCGATGACCTCCATGGTAGTGATCGCCTTCCCATTCAAATATCATTTTCAGGGCAACTGCTGCCTGAGAACCCACCTCGGTGGTGCTTGGCGCGGGCGCGTTGGCCTGCATTTCAGGAAATGACTGAATTCTCTATCCCAGTCGAGGAGTTGAGGTCGGTAGATGAGTCGTTGAGTTCTTCTCCGGTAATCTCATCGCCGCGGGCCTGACTACTATTCCCAGAACGTCCTGCTGTTTTGAACGCCGACCACTCCCGTGGTGGTCGGCCGGGTGTGAGACGGCCCTTAAACATAAGCGTTATGCCAACATGCGCTATAAGCGCCGCTCGAACGATTTCACTGTCGGTGAATTTCATCGGGCTAGGTCTAGGTTCCGGTATATTTCGAAGCCTGCCCGCCACTCTTCTTGGCGTGCATACGCGTCTTTACTTAGCGGGAAGACACCTAGCAGAGGTGTGGAAGCGAGTCAAAAGGATTCGGGGCAAGTTCTCGCAGGACCCACCTCCCGCTCTCCACGAGAATGGGAACCCACCTCGGTGGTGCTTGGCGCGGGCGCGTTGGCCTGCATTTCAGGAAATGACTGAATTCTCTATCCCAGTCGAGGAGTTGAGGTCGGTAGATGAGTCGTTGAGTTCTTCTCCGGTAATCTCATCGCCGCGGGCCTGACTACTATTCCCAGAACGTCCTGCTGTTTTGAACGCCGACCACTCCCGTGGTGGTCGGCCGGGTGTGAGACGGCCCTTAAACATAAGCGTTATGCCAACATGCGCTATAAGCGCCGCTCGAACGATTTCACTGTCGGTGAATTTCATCGGGCTAGGTCTAGGTTCCGGTATATTTCGAAGCCTGCCCGCCACTCTTCTTGGCGTGCATACGCGTCTTTACTTAGCGGGAAGACACCTAGCAGAGGTGTGGAAGCGAGTCAAAAGGATTCGGGGCAAGTTCTCGCAGGACCCACCTCCCGCTCTCCACGAGAATGGGACCGCAATCTCGGACCCCGCGTCCGTGGCGGAATCCTTCGCGACCGCTTTTTCCGCATTTTCTAGCCGGGATGCTGCTCCGCCAGCATTCAATGCACATCGTAATGTCGCGGAAGGCCCCCGGCTGGACTTTACCTCCAGAGGCGGAGAACCCTTCAACGACAGGTTTATTGTGAGCGAGTTGCGTTCCGCTCTTGCTTGGTGCGCGGTACACCGCCCATGGTCCGGGCGATGTCCCGTACGCCATGCTTCGACACCTGGGTGAGCGAGGCATGGCCTTTCTGTTAGATTTGTTCAACAGGATCTGGGTGGAGGGTCTTTTCCCACATTCCTGGCGAATCGCTACTGTGCTCGACTTTCGCAAACCGGGGAGAGATCACTACTCCGACCGGTTTCCACCCAATCTCTCTAACCTCTTGCGTGTGCAAGTTGATGGAGAAATTGGTAAATGTTAGATTAGCCTATTTCCTGTACAGCGGAGGCCATCTGTCTTCTGAACAGTGCGGCTTCCGCAAGTTCCACTTCACGTCGGATGCTCTGCTCCGACTGGAAAATGCCGTCTGCGAGGCCTTCCTTCCTAGACAGCACTACGCCACGGTTTTTTTTCGATCTGGAGAAGGCTTATGATACTGCATGGCAATACGGTATCATGGAGACTCTCCACACGATGGGGGCGAGGGGACGCCTCCCAATGTTTATATCTAAATTTTTGCGAGATCGTCGATTCCACGTATGGGTGGGGGGAGCTTTCTCCGGTCCAATGGAGCTGGAAGTGGGTGTCCCTCAGCGAAGTGTCGTCAGTGTCGCACTCTTTGCCCTGGGCATCAGCGGCATCACCTCGGTGCTGCCGGAAGATGTTCTCGCTACGCTCTACATGTAAGATCTTTCATCTCTTTTGGCGCGGCCCAGATGCCAACTCTGGAGCGTCGACTCCAACAGGCATTGAACCGCGTCTCTCGCTATGCCGAAGTGCACAGGTTTCAGTTTTCTTTGGCTAACACTAAGGTGGTGCACTTACGCTGCCATCCACGGCTCCACCTCGACCCAGACTTGTTTCTTAATGGGGTGCGCTTGAAGGTGGTTGAATCGCACCGTTTCCTTGGTATTGTATTTGACCGACACCTCACCTGGGAGGCTCATATTCGCAGCCTTAGGGTCTCTTGTACCGGCGCCATGAATATTCTCCGCTCCGTGACATTCAGTGCTTGGGGCGCTGATAGGGCTACTACCTTACTTTCTTATCGATACTTTGTTCGTTCGAAGCTGGACTTCGGATGCGAGTTTTATGCATCCGCAGCCGAGCGTTTATTGCGGAAGGTGGACATGATCCACCACACAGGCCTTCGCCTTGCGACCGGTGCCTTCCGCACTTCCCCCATTGAGAGCCTACTAGTTGATGCTTGGGAGATGCCACTCGCTCTACGCCGCTTACAGTGCATCACTCGCCTGTACGCGCGAGCGCGGCGCCTCCCTCAGTTGCCAACAGCTCTCACTGCATCCGCAGATGATTTCGACTGTGTCTATGCCGCCGAGGGACGCCAGTCATACCCTAAGCCCTTTGGGTTTAGGGCCAGGAAACTCCTTCGAGAGCTAGGTATAGCTCTCGGGCCGGTGGCGCCCCTGATTCTGCCCAGGACCCCACCCTGGAGGGTACCACATTTGGCTATTTGTCGCCACGCCTCTGCTCCCAAAGCTTGTACAGTGCCGGGAGTATTGCGTTTGACCTTTTTAGAGCACGCCTATTCTCACGCTGGAGCCGTGCCAGTTTATACGGTTGCTCCAAGTCCGAAGAGGGGGTCGACTTTCACGCCGTACCCCCTCTGTTTGAAGTCAGCGGGGCTCTTCCAGGCACTGCGTCTGTCTTCACGGCCGAGCTGATGGCAATACATCACTCGGTACGGGAGATTACTCGACGTGCCCAGTTTGGAGACCGGATTGTGATCTATAGTGACTCACAAAGCGCCCTGAGTGCTCTTGGGGCATTGGAATCTCCGCATCCCCTGGTTCGCGATATCCATGACGCCATGGTTTTGGCGAGCCTGGCGGATGTCGAGATTAGCTTCTGCTGGCTTCCTGGACATGTAGGAATTGTGGGGAATGAGCGCGCCAAAGAGTCCGCGAGGACTGGGCGACCAGACCCGCGTTTCGCTCTTCCTCACACCGATTACATGGCAGCAATCTTGGAAGCTCCCCGGCCTTCTTGGCAAGGACTATATGCGCCGTGACTGTTCCCATTGACCTACCCCCCAATGCCACGCAGTCTTCAGGTTGCTTTGGCCTCTCAGAATTGGACACACTCAGGGACGTAACGCCATTTTATGGAGCGCTCGCCTGCGCCTTACTGTGACGTCTGCGTTGTTTCCCAGACTGTTCGGCACATTCTTCCCAGACTGTTCGGCACATTCTTGTTGAATTTCCCAGTCTGGGTGATCTGCGCTCACATTACCTGTCCCGAAGCGTCGTCGATACCGCTTGTCCTTTGTACTCGGTACTTGATCGTGCACACAGAGTTATGGACTTTAATTTGTCGGTATAATGATTTTAACTCACTCCCGCTAATATTTTGTAACGAAAAACAAGGGCATTTTTGCTAAACTTCTTAGTTAAGCAACATAGCAAGTTAAGAACCACCGGGGAGGTTCTCTTTGGACCCTACACTTTTGTTTCTCTTGATAGTTTTTTTACTTCTATTTTTTGGGGGGGTCAATCAAGCGCACATTAGTATCCTTATCTCGTCGCTTCTCGGTGGCTGAATTATGTATCGTCGATAGCGATCGTGTTAGATGTGGCCTATTTTCGTATCCTTTTATTCGGTAGTCGCATAGGTAAGCTTGAGCGGGGTGGGGGGTGGGCGTACTATATCTTTTTACCTTCATCCGGGACTTCAAAGCGTGCATGATACTCCAATTTTCTGTTACCATTGATTGATCTGTTATTTTTCGTTTTTTCTAAATGAACCTGCAGTTGTATATATAAAGGACTACGACCGAACATTTAAAGTTAAGGAATTGCTATCATGTGTTTTGTGAAGATAGTTTGGTCGCGTCTCTTCTTTCCTTTGCTCGTAAAACTCCACTTCCTTCCACCTCGTACTGTCTTTTTTTTTTAAAGAAAAGTTTGAGTTAGATCGCTGAACATGTAGATACATAAAGACTGGGAGGTTGCACGACCTTTGTGGACCTGGCTTGTAACCCCTCTTCCCTAGAAAACTTTACTGTGGGGGGGAAGTTCCTAGTCAGGTACCCGTCAATTATGGGGGTATAAGGGTACTCATTCTTCTCGATGATCTTTGTGGGCCACTGGCAGTCGTCAGATGAGCGTCTCGTATAAGAAAAATCACGTAATGCCCAGCCCAGTGGAAAGACAGTTTTTCCCATTACAGCGATGTTGAGCCGCATAGGGTGTGGTAAGTAGCTGGATGGATACCTAATTCGGGTCCTCTTCACGGCGGCTGTAGAGAGATACCCGTGGTTCTGATTCTATGTACGTTAAACTGTAGCCCCTTCTCGAGAAATATCACCTTAATGAGTGCATATCGGGGGTAACCCCCCCACTAAATAGGGCCGCAAAACAATTGAGCAGCCATGCGCCCGCTCGATTGCTAGTCCAAAGGTACCCTCGTTGAATGGACCGTAAGGTCGTCTAGGGTACCTTCTTTCCTTGTTGTTACTAAATTATATTTAAAATCTTTGACCTTTTTTTAGAATTCTTTCTTTGACCTTTTCTGGTCGATTGTTGGCGCCGTCGCTGCTCCGTCCGTTCCCGGCCTCCAATCGTCACGATCTGCGGAGTTTAGCCCCAATGGCAACCGTCGTCGTCTCGCTGTTGCATTGATTAGCACCGATATCTTAGCGGCGGTACTCTTCCGCGCCCTTGACCACCAAGAGGACAACACCATCGTTGTATTTTACTTAAAAATTAAAGAGCTCTTGCTAGCCGAGTGGATACGGCGTTGGTCTGCCAACCTCGTGGTACAGTGTTCGACCCCGGCATGAGTGGACGCAAACATCAGCGCACGTCGAGATCTGGCTACCGATTGGTGGACGCGCTGTGCTCACCCCAGTATTCGGTGGGGTAGATCTTGCACTTCTCACCACATACATAGCCAATTACAACACTGCTTTCTTCACATCACAACACACTCTGTTCCAAGGAATCCAGCCGATGGGTATCTATATCCAAATACTTCTGACGAGGAAAAAGGTCTCTCCTAACCGCTGTTTGGAGTCAAAACAAATACTTCCTGGCACACATCCACAAATAGGACCTGCCCCTGGTGCCCTCGAGCTCATCCGCGATTGTCATACTGACCTTTATGTCGATTTCATTATTCTGTCGTGATCCGCCTGGATAAAGCCATGTTGGCGATCCACTACTACTTAAAATTAACAAGTCAACATCGACGAGTAGTGCCTCATGGCCCGTAGAAATCTTTTAGTGAGAGACAGGGCTCTAAAGAAAGTGGTTAAGTTAGAGGAAGTGAATATGTGTAGAAGGTGTATACTGATAGATCGTCTTGGAGGCATTGATGCCTGGAAAACGGTCTTTCAGATGTCATCTGCAGCGTTGTCCTGGCTGCACCTGACGCCTCCTCCCGAGGACATCTTCACCAAAATGCTTGAAGAGGTTCGTAAAGAAATGGGTAAAGTTAGGGAATGTAAACGTGAGCCACACCTTGGGGTTAGGGGCCTAGATGAGACGCGACGACTCTCCGAGCCTACTCACTACCCTTCTCCTACCACCTAGTCTTTTTGCACATTTTTCACTTGGCTTAACGTGACTTTTCCCCACAAACCTTTGGAAAATAATACGGTGATTCCTCCGTTATTTTTTTTAATAAACTTTGCTCCTTCGTCCACGTCGGAGCTTTACTTGCCATAAGGCAGGAGCGGGCAACCTCTGCCCCGCGAAGGCCTTACATCTGGCCCGCCACATTGCTCTGCATTAATATTGCAATCTCGCCAGCGACCCCTTCCCCCCCCAAAAAAAAAATCTACCAAACAGCATATGTCTCAGTAGACTCGTAGAGGGAGAGGGGAATGAGTCTTACGTCTGACAGTGAAAATGAAACAAAAATGCATCTCCCTCACAGATACGAAAAATTTCATAGAGACCAAAGTTGTAGAAGGGGAAATTCTAAACAAAAAAATGTTTATGTCTACCTCATCCATCGAGCCGGACATTGAAACACTTCTTTATGGCAACCAGGACCAGCCGTCTCACTGATTTCTATATTTCTCAATAAAGTTCTTGTATAATGTATTCTAGTATATATATATATATATATATATATATATATATATATATATATATATATATATATATATATATATATATATATATATGTGTGTGTATGTATATATGGGAATTGACCCTCTCCCTTCTCTCCCAGTTGAGACTTGGGATGTTGACCACAAAAACATCTGGGTCAGGCACCTTGGGTCAATCTCATAGCCACTTGTCCCTATGAAAAGCAGAATGATTTAAACTGCAAGATCTCCCATACGAGTGTATATTCAATTTCACCTTGAGTATGAAATTGGAGATGTTTCTCTCAAAGTTCGAAGGTCAGCTGGACCAGAGGGAAGACTTGCTGAGAAAAAAAAACATTGCAGTAAGAACCCTCCTGTGTCCCATCCACAAGCTCCCCCTCCTATCCCTACCCTAGTGGGGTAATGACGTATAAATACCCAACATTTGTGAAAAAGAGGTAGAATCTGTGGTTCAACGATGCTACGAAGTCCCAGGCAAGAGAGGCAGGGCTACCAAGGGGACTAAGAAGCAGCTCATTCTCGAGCTAGTCCCTGGTTATCAACCGAACTTTAAGTTAACTTTTTCAAGTTCAACTTACTCTCGTCAGAGAGACTCCTCCTATCCTGGTGCATCCTAAAGCCCAGGGATAGTCCTCGCCCTTGAAGAAGACCCCCCTCGAGCCAGTTACCTGGTGGTCACACCAAACTCTAAGTTGGTTTAGGAACCAAGTTCAACTGATTCTCGTCAGAGAACCCCCTTCCTCAACTATCCTGGTGTAGCACCAAGCACCTTCATAGTCCTCGACCTTGACTTCCGAAACGAAGAAGAAAAGCTCCCCCTCGACCCCGTTACCTAGTGGTCACACGAAACTTAAGTTAACTTGGTTTAAGAACCAAGTTCAACTTACTCGTACTCCCGTCAGAGACACTCCCGCCTATCCTGGTGCATCCTAAAGCACCGTGATAGTTCTCGCACTTGAAGAAGACCCCCCCCCCTGAAACCGTGTGGCCCCCCATCTGCTACGCTCGTCCAGAGTCCCTTGTGCCTGCCAAGTCATCCCGTCCACCGCCAACAATCTGATCGAGACACGCGTCAAAGAACCCATCGGTTTC